>LPNX011063184.1:0-22383 GCA_001517045.1 Pseudotsuga menziesii
CACTCCCATAGCACAAAATATAATTGCAATTGTTATGTATTGGGGGGAAGCTTGCTCCAATCCTACCCATACTATTTTCACCATGACATTGTTTCGAGCGAGGGGTACCTTTTCATGATGTAAGAGGGATTTCAATTGGTGTGTGTGTGGGAGTGTCGATTAATATCTATCTGAGCACAATAGATCCGATCACAAATGCATGTGTGTGCATGTTGAATGACCTGGATTCCCAAGTTGAGTACCTTCAAGGTGTAGTAGGAACTCCTCCAATAGTGGAAGGATTTTTTGAGGCCTCAAAGAAAATTTGGATAGTGTTAGGTCCACTATGATGCTAGGCATGATGAGTGAATTTTCAAATAGGAACTAACTGAAAAAACAACAAATACAACAACTTTATGAAGAAAATATAAGAAATGCAAAATGATTCAACCATGTCTGTCGAAGGAGCATATATATGGATTTTAATATACATGTTTCCTATTACACATGCCATGTTTCTCATTAAGAGAAATAATGATGCAATCCTATTCAACTTGTCATTATTCCTCTCAAAGAAAGTAACTGGTATTTTTAATAGCTCTCTTGTTGGATGGTTATGAACACATTGAAAATGGCTAGTGAAAGTAAGAATGAATCAATGGGTATTGGCTTATGTTTTGTAAGGATTCCCAAACTTTTCAGCAACCAACAATATCTAACTCAAGTAAAAAAACATCCCACAAATGCCACCTAATGAAAATCCTAGTTTTGGAATTATAATATAACCACCTCAAGTGTGGATAAGAGACTCAACCTTGAGTAGTTAAGTGTCACCTCCACAAAGATCTAGATGGCTTGATGTGGTGATAAAAAAAAATGCGACCTTGACTACGTCCTTAGAGATCACATTCCCGTATTTGCATTTTATTACACATGCCATTGTACAAGGATTTGAAAGCTCCCTAAAAATATATTCCCACTAATGTTTCATATCAAAAATATTGAGGTTTATTTTGGGTTCCCTATCCCAACAACCTAACTTAAACTATAATTTGTTTTGTTTCCAATTAATAGAGGAATTTATGTTGGTTTATGTTTGTTCAATTATTTTAAAAGGTTCACTTTGAATTAATGTGTGATAAGTGATATTTCAAACTTCTATTTTTTTTCAATCCATTAACATTTATTTCTGGGTAGAAAATGAAGAGCATACTTAACAATTGGAAGAGTCTTTAGGTCCCATAGCGTGTGACAAATGAGTGTGAATGAAAAAAATTTGAAGTGAATATTTGCAAATAACTTATAAAAAAATAAAGCAACCAAATATGAACATGTGTGTGTTTTTACTCCTATTTAATGTATTTTTCAATTATAATTGATTTTCAAAAGATAACTACAAAGAAGAAATGTGCAAAGGCAAGTACTTCATCGTTATGTTATTTTCTTATTAGGCAAAAATCACTTTAAGGCACAAGGAAAAGGAAAAGAGTATCCTTGGTTTCCAAGATTTTTTTAGGTCCCTTGTTAAGAGTGGATATCATCTAAATTTCTTAAAGAAAAGAATATGCAAGTAACAAGATCTTAAATTGTGATTGTAATTCCTTGTAACTTCAAACCAATGAAGAATTTTGACAAATTGCTCTAGCTTAAGCTAGGAGGTTATGGAGAAGACCATAACATAAGTTATGCCTTTTGATGTGCTGTCTCTTAAGCAACACTTATGAGGATAGTCGTCGCTTAAGCGATGCTTATGGCCACATTTTCAAAAAAAAAATTATCTTTGTCATTTTTGGTAGGTTTAAAAAAAGAAATCCAGGCACCGTCGGATTTTTCCATCGGATTTTGGGTCAAAATGTAGTAGTGTCTCTCTCTATTTTCTGTAAATCTGCTGTACCTTTGTGTGTCACTGTTTGTTCGATTTCCTTTTTAGGTTGAATTTTCAATGCAGGTGATGGTATCTCCTTTTAGTCAAATATAATCCTCTTCACTTTACCTCGACATACGACCAGCTACCCCCCCATATCCCACCTGACGCTTTAGAAATATTGGATAGTTCTGTTAAATTGCTTAGGAAATATTCCCACTCCCTTTCAGCAATGAATTTTTCCCACTTTTTAAGTTTCTCCACCTAGTTAGAATTTGGTGGTGGTTCGTGTAGTGACAGACGAGGTTCTACAATATGACCCACTCCTTTTTCTATCAAGAATTTGAATAGTAGGGTCGGTAGGGAGCACAGGAACTGTTTGGTAAGGTCTGTATAGAATTTTTTTTGAATGGTTTCTACCGAAGCTCTTTCTTTGATGGCTTGATCGTTGCAGAATTTGTCTGTGATTTTTTCAAACCACTCTGACAGGTTTGTTCGTCCCCCTCGAATCAGTTTCTCTAGCAGCTCTTGGTGCTTAGCTTCTTCCAAATTTTTCATCCAAAAGTTTTTTCAAAAGCTGGGGTACCGATTCTATGAACTTCTCATGAGTTTCAGTGAAGAATTTCTCCTTCGCCTAAGCAGTGGTTAATCTGTTTCTCCTCATGTAATTATGCAAATAATTTGCTATCTTACACTCCCACTAGTTCTTAATCTCCTGCTCTGATATCATCTGCTTATAGTCATCTTAGATATGTGCTACCGGCAACATAACCAATGTTTTAATCTCACAGATCACAAAGGGTTACCAATAATACATATTGAATCATACAGACATAATAGACATAAGAGACAAGAACATAGATGTAGAATAATAGATTATATTATATCATGAGGGTCCATACATACATAGAACTGAACCGAGTTCTCATCTGGCTCAACAACCTAATATATATGATTTACAAACAATTACATATAACTACCTGCTGGTTCGGTCAATCGACACGACCTTATGGAGCCGACTTGATCTCCTAATCAGTCGGTTGTTTGACTAGTCGGCTCACCGACTAGCTCCACCAACAGATGGCCATATAGATTGAAACATACATTGTGCCATTGAATCCTTGAACACAAATGAGTTTAGTTACACTGTTGTTGTTTGATGAACAACCCATCTAACTAAAATGTATTATATATTTGGTCGTCATGCTCCATTGAGCGAAATTCTTGCGCTAGTCTGTCCTGTGGGATTTCAAGGTTCATTTCTCAATACTATTCAAATTTGTATTTACGATTTGAATATTACAGAGCGGTGGCATTTGCAGTCATGGGAAAATGGGAGCTTTCAAGCATGCTAAGAAACCTAAAGGTAAGTGCAAACATTTTCTTGTAACAATTTAAAAATGTAAAGGTTTATGGGTTCTCTTTAGCTTTATCCCAAGGTTTCATTTTCTAAGTCCCTCTTATGTATGAGATTACCAATTGAGCTCATCGTTATTGCACTTACAACAGCTTTTACATAATATATTGAAATATAAATAAAATTGAAATAACCAGGTCTTAATGTGGATTACTGTATATCCTCAGACACTGCACTATCCGATCTCTCCCACTTCTAGCATTTTGCATTGAACACTGCACATCTGATGCCATATTTTCCACACTCTCAACTATATTCTTGGACCCAACTCTTTTTTCCCTATCCCACATAATGTGCTTTACAATAGGGTTGTTTTCATTTTCTACAAATAGTTCACGTTTTGGTGTTTGTTTGTCAATCTAATGGCATTGAATTTCCCTTTGAATACTAGGGTGAATTAGCTTGTTTGTATATATAAGTTCTAATGGTGCGGAACAAGGAACAATGAATGGTGTAGAACAAGGAGCAATGATCAAATTTGAAGGGCGGGTTTTACATTTCAATGGGAAGGGCATTCATTTTTGGAGTTGTACTTCAATTGACAAATATAAATAAACTAAACGCTTTCACCAAAAATATGTAAAAAATAAAATTGTTCTTTCAAATTTTTAATTTTTAACAATTGAGCACCCCTTACTATTTACATGAAAAAATGATATATTTTTAATAAAACCTATTTTGAACACATTAATTTGTCATATGTGTATCATTAATTTTACATTTCAGTAACCTAACAACTATTCTATTGTATTTTTTCAAGTTGGGGCAAACTTCATTAGACAAAAAACCTACTTAGACTATGTCATAAGAATATTGGGGCATCCACATGCAATCCAAGATTGAGAGATGTAAGAATGATAAGGTTTGGGCACCTAATAAAAAATAATATACAACTTATAAAACATTAAAAAAAAGTCCTACATACCAAGCAAGTTAGCAAAGATAGCATAATTGGGGTCAAGGCATCAAATTTATTTGTTCAACACTTGTCGTGAAAGCATACATGTATGGGATGGAGGGGCAATGGAATCAATCCTAAGTCAATTGAACCCTTGCAACTCACTATATGTCTGAGTCTCAACAATATTCCTTTTAAATTGAACCAAAATACCAAAAGACGTTTATTAATGGCTAGATTGGATTCAGTGAATCAACAGTCACAGGTAGGAATTTAAGTTATTTAATGAAAACAATTAATGTATATACCTCTATGTCAAAATTGTTTTCCATGCTAATTCATGCCACTACCCTCTTTATTGTCTTACCAAAATGCATGATAATGAGGAAGAAGACCTAAAATTATGGACTTCACCTTCAAAGAATGCCTTGCAATCACATTGGTGAGGATTGATAAGAAGATCACAACAATCCAACGTGTCAAATTTCAGTTGATAGTGTTAATTAAAGACTTATATGGTAAATTTAATATAATACTTACTTATAGTTGTCTCTTACTCTTTGTGTCTTGACACATTTAATATTTTATGGTTGGCTTTGCGCCTTGACCCAATTCATATTATAAGGTAAGGATGTGCATGCATAATAATCCTTAGTTATGACTATGAGATGAGGATTTAAAGGGAAGAGGATGTAAAGACAAGTAATTTTTATATGTATTTGGTGGCGTTGAAGACAAATGTTGTGAGAAAACACAAATCTTTGGAAGGGCAGAGGGATATTACATCACGATCATGCCACCCATCAAATTGAAGACTATTCTTGAGCCAACAATTGATTTTTTTAAAAATTTTATTAATTACCATTGTTTTTCCATATCATGTGCCCAATGACACCTCTTTATAGCAATGCATAAATCGACCTCTACACAATTTGTGATCCTATCCACATGGCATTATTTGTATCTGCATGACATTGAGTGTTATTTATAGTTGTCATGAGTCCATGATATTCATGCAAAAAATGAAGTCTTATAGAGGAGGAATCATCAAACCGGCCTTTTGAATTTCATTTTGATGAAAAATGAGTGGACATTGGTAGTGAGGTTCACATAGGTAGTAGGCACAAAGTTTTGAGCTCGTTTCAGTCCTAGTAGTAGACTATTAGTTGTTCTTTCCTATTATAGTCGTAGGTGTTGACACGTTGTCACACTTTAGATTGCAACCCCAAGTGACTTGGGAATCAAAGCCATGAGTGAGTGAGTGATTATAATTTATCATATTTCCATTATTTTGAATGATAAGTTGAACTTTATAACATAGGAATTTCAACATATTCATAAATATAAAGATGGTTAGTTTCAAATGTTTCCCTTCTTTTGAAATGTTGATATAATTATGCCCTTCTTAATTGGAAGGGTAAAATTCAGATTTTAAATTTTGTTTGAAGGGAAATTTTAACTTTACACTTCTGCGAAGGGCTAGAATCCATTGGAAGGGTTGGGAAGGGTTCAATTTTGAACCCTGACAAGGAAATAACTTCTCAAACTGTGTGCGTATAATGTTTGAAAACCCATTTCCCTGTATTTTTTGGGTAGTTAACTGTAGACATCCCTTTTTTGGACAAAAGAGAGTAAGAAGCTCCATGCAACATGGTCACCTTGAGCTTGAGTTAAATGTAATGTTAGAAGGATGCCTATCATATGGTAATGAAAGGGGAATATTTTTCTACATTGGCACCCACCACTTCACGTTGGCGCCAAAACCCAAATTGTTAAACTACAATAATATGGTGTATGGTAGAATGAAATTTGTGTTTGTTTAACTTTTTTAGTTTTTTTAATTTAATTTAATTATTATTATTATTATAAATATATAAGTTAATTTTTTTTCATATTTATATATATTATTAGTATATAGTAAAACAATACTTAGTAACATTTTTTTTTAATTTATAATGCAAATAGTTTAATAATTAATATTATTTGTATATAAAATATTAAAAAACAAATGTATATAGGTATATTTGTATAGTTATTTTCAAATATACAAGCCATAGCTCACTGCTAGGAAAGTTTCATAGCTAATTTGGTGTCAACGATGGAGTTGTGACACATGAGGTGGTCTGCAACTAAGTTCTAGGAGGTATCTGAATCCATCCGCAGCCTTAGAATTTAGTAAAATGTACAAAATCATTGTCAAAATTGTAATTTTCCATTACCAAACTTATCCACAACTAAAAATGACCTGATAAATGACCAATTGTTATGTGGTCATTTTTAGTCTAGATATCACGTGACCAAATTTGGTCATTTATCTTGGTATTTTTTAGTTTATTTTTATCCCGTGACCAAAAGTGGTTATTTATCTTGGTCTTTTTTAGTTATCCCACTTAATTGAAAAAAATTGTGGTGACGAAAATTTTTGGTCTCTTAGTCACTAATCTCTCATTTTGCACTAGTGGGAAGGAAGTCCAAGAAGATCTCTGGTGTGCAAGATGGAAAATAGAGGGACACTACAAAGATAACTGCCCAACATATATGAATTATGTCACATTGGGAGCATCGATTCCGATAAATACAGAAGGGATTCCTTGGTGTAGAATATGCCATAGTAAAGGCTATCAGTCCACTAGTACATAATGAGAGATAAGTGACCAAAAAAATTACCAAAATCCTCCTAGAAATGACCACTTTTGATTTGGTGATTGTTGGTGGCTAATTTTTGGTCTCTTATCATGCGACCAAAAAAGTGGTCATTTATAGTTTAGTCATTTGGTTGTGGGATGGTCAATCTGGTCACATATTTTGTCATTAATCTGGTCATATGTTTGGTGATTAATCTGTTCATTAATATAGTCATATGTTTGGTGATAAGAGAATGAAAATTAGCCACCAAAATTGTCATTTGGTCATTTATATGCAAATTTTGGTCATTTGTTTGGTCACTTATCTTCCATTTGTTGGTCACTTATCCCTCTTTTTTGTCACTAATTTAGTCATTTTATATGCAAATATTCACTAATTTCTGTAGATAGGGTATGGAGGAATCGAACCATCGATCTCCTATATATAAGGTAGGTGCTCTTCCATTGAGATAGTACCCTTGAAGTCTCTACAATACTTGCAGAAGTACCAAGCTTATTCATCTACTTCATACATCATATATAGATTATAAAAGGTAGTGAGAATCAACAATAAAATCTACTATAGATTGATCATGCACTCTATAAATCCAAGTTCTATAAAAAAATATTGCCATTCTGTATATTGATTCAGAAAAAGCATGCATTAACACATTCAAAGTTCAAATAGAGATCCACTTATTTTTTCCATAGCTTCAACATATTGCTCAACTAATTATCCAATTCTCTCACCCGGATCAACAATTAGCTTATGTGCCTTTGCACCTAGGGCATATGGGACAACATACCCATAACCTTCACCTGTTTCAACTTTAACACTCCCAAAGGTCCCTATGTTAAAGATGAAAAGAATACAAAGACAATAAATAACAACATTATTAAATTACAAAAAACAATATAAAATCAGTGATTATTCTACATAAGAAGCAAAATAACTAATCCATATGCTTACATCTACCAAGTTTGAGTAGGCTACTTTGTAGAAGCCACGCCGCATTGTTCTGCAACATCATCAAAAGTGCATATTGCCACACCTCTCTCTTCTTCAATACGCTCTTTTCCCTGCAAAATATGTAGAAGGAACAAATAACAAGCCTTTATAATACACCCCACAATTTGGTAGTAGTAGATCCCAAGGTACCAATAATATTGTTTGATTTATAATTGATTACATATAAAACAGATAGTTGTAGCCTAATGAATCTCTTTATCATAACAAGAATGAAAAAAAAAATTATTTCATTATCACATGTGTATTCTTACGAGCATCAGAGTGATGAAGGAAAAAAGTTCATCAAAATAAGGTATAAAACATGATTTGAACAATTTTAAGAGTGTTCCAAGGAATTCTCTAATTTGGGTAATCACCTGAATGCATTCATTTAGTGAGGTTAACATATTTGTAAGGACCTCTGTTTCTGGTTCCCGGTAAGCCAGATAAACTATGTTAGTTCCAATCGAGTGAAAATAGATGTTATTTAGAGGCAAATAAATCATATTTCTTTAAGTTGTTGACTACATAAATAATGAAAAGTTAAAAATTTTAAAATGAGAGATTGTATTCTTACCTTATGTAGTGCTTCAACAAGGGATAAAATATTTTAATCTGAGAGTTGCTTAACATGTGACTCGTTACATCCCTGTGCTTGTCCTTTATCCACGGTCAATTTTCCACCTCGAAGCATTTCTAGCATGACTGTTTAAACAAAAGTAAGTGATAAAGTTTCTAGACATAGAGAGATGGATCCCAAAAACCTAACAAATAGGCATCAATGCAACAACAACTTTTGGAAACTGCCAACCATATTTTGATATTTAAAGTTAGCAGCATATATCTGATAAGAAAAAGGACATAAACCATGACAAACCATCTCAAATAGACATAAACCGTGAAAAACATGAAAAAATAGTACTAGAAACAAAATAGTATTGATGTAACTAGACAAGATAAGTTTAAAGCATAATTTTCATCTGTTTCAACTTTGACACTCCCGAAGGTCCCTATGTTAAAGCTGAAAAGCATAGAAAGACAATAAATAACAACAATAGTAAATCTAACTCAAAGTACAAAGAAAAAAAACAAGATAACCCACTAGGAGAGTTGAAACCTTCCTTATACTTGGCAATATTTTTTTAGATCAGATCTAGTCTATTAACAGATAAGTCACTACAGGAACAAAGTACATACATGAGAGAGAGAGAATAAATTCAATTATTACAGGTTTTGTAAACTATAGTAGTAGTCAAGGTAACCCAGTTGACAAGCAAGGAAACCCCAATTACTGGATAAGCAGACCAAGAAACAATAGTCCATAAAATATCAGGTAATAATGATATTCCACACACATGTGACACAATATCAATTGTTGACTACAGAAATTGAGGCCATTATTCAAGATTGCTTGGAAGAATGGCGAGTTCCTATTGCAGATGACCAGCTATCAGATGATGAAGAGGTGAAACATAATGATCCACAGACATAGAAGGATGGGGTAGAAGGAGAAAACCCACCAAGAGAACGCCTACCAAAAGAAAATATGTTAGAGGAAAATCCATAGGAATACCCAGGGGAAAATCTAGAAAATACCCAAATGGAGTCAAGCATGACTCCAATAGACCCAGTAGTGGGGGAAACGAGGAAGTAGGTATAAAAGTAATTGAGGCATCATAAGAAGAGGAAAGGTGAAAAAACAACTGGAATTGTTGGCCTTACCAACAATTATTATACATTGTTGACAGAAAAATGTTTGAGATCGTCAATCAAATCCTCCATAAGATATATGAGTGACAAACAGAGCTAACCAATAGTATCAAAGACTTATTACAAACACTCTTTAAGGAAATGAAATAAGTAACAATGGCGGTCGACTACAAACCACAATTGTTTGAGTCATAGGACTTAGTTGTCCCACCATAGGAACGACCTAGTGATGTGTTAATACCCATCCCACCAATAAAGACTCAAGTGTTAGGTGAAGAACTCGACTTGGGAGAAACAAAGATAAATTCCATGGCCAAAATCTTGGTCCATGTCACTATTGATTTCTCTACACTACTAATGTATGAAGTATATGCCACTTAGAATTCTATAGTAGCAGAAATGAAGGTTAGAGAAGGCGCATTAGTAAAGCAATTGAGAGCATCAAACAAGATTTTTCATAATATGAAGAAAACAATCACAGAAATAGAACATAAAGATAAGACCTGGAAGGAAAACGGGCACCGAATCGATGCAACCATAACACTTGCTTCCAACAAGTTTACCAATGAGATGTTTGTGGAATCCAAAGTGTTTCAACTTGACAAGATTGCAGAGAACCTACGCAAGAAGTTCACGGAGAATAGGTGACACCTAGTACACCTCCAGAAGTATTGTAATAGAGAAGAAATGAAACCACAGATGTTGCGAAGAGAATGAAAGAGGTGGAGGCACTTTGTGTCAAAGTAGTCGAGCAAGTTTCTCAGATATGGGAAGTTTTGATTGACGATGAGGATATAGAGAAAGTCATGGAACAGTTGCGCACTACAGAGACAAAGGTGAACCAGTTAAATATTGAGATGAAGGAACTGTCACTAGTAGAGAAAATGGCTAAGTCTATCGAAATGAAGAGGCTACAAAAACAGGTCACAACATTGTGAACACAACAACAAAAGAGGACTGAGAAGGTCATCAAATTGCAAGAAGAAGCAGAGAAAATTACAAGTATAATTCAACCTATAAAAAGAAAAATGTGACAAGTAGTAAAGTCAGCAAGAGATATAACTTTGAAACACGTCAGTTTCGAACTTGTCAAAAATTTGTAGAAGACGAGAATAGAAGTACAGGAGGAGACCAAGCACATAGTGAAAAAATTTTAGTATTTTCAAAGTAAAGTTGTAACAACAAAGGTCTAAAAGTAATGTGGCTCGAGACAAGCCACAGGTGGGTGTTGGGGGCACGTTGGCCCCAGAACAAGTTAGGAAGAGTTTAGCTATAATTCTACTCAAGATAAAGAATTTGGTCGCAAGAGAATATGTGAAGGAATAGAATATGCGATGGATGAGAAGATGTGATGGATGAGAAGATGCAATGGAAGAGAAGATGCAATGAAAGAGAAGTTGCAATGAGAGCAGCCAAAGATGAAAGAGGATTTGTGGCAAGAGAATCCATGACTGAAGGAACTGAGACATAGGAAGTGTCAAGTGATTAAAAATGATCAACTGATCGTGGGTAAGGAGCCAATTAGAATAAAGCATGCTTTTGGTAATAAAGCATAAAAGTATTTTGGGCTGATAGTTCCTATTGTCAGTTGTAACTAAATGTACAAGAATAGAAATGGCAGTGTATCAATTAACAGAAAAGAGTCGGTTGATTATGACATGTAGAAGCTTATAAAAGGGCGAACCCAAGTTGTGTGAGGGACTGTTGTTATTTGTTGATTTTTTTGTTGGTCATTAGTAGGTTGAGAAGAGAAGAAGGGAGAGTTGTTTAGTTAAGAGAACTAATCCATGTTGTGTGTGGATCAACTCTTAGGAGAAGTAGAGGAGAAGTACTTAAACCTGAAACCAGAGAGCATGAAAGGAGAGAAGCTTGTATAAGTTGTAAATAATACTTGGAAAAGAGTATGCAAGCTGAGTGCATATACAGAAGGTGCTAACACATTTATCATGCCAAATGAAGAGCGCCTTTGTGGTTTTTCCTGGATGGGTTTCCATGTTAACCAGTGTCTATGTATATCTTGATTGGTGTGTTTAAGTTAAATGTATGCATATTTTGAAAAAGTAGATTTGAATGTGCCACATCCCTTCTATTTATGAATAATCTCATTTATGTATGTGTCACACTATTTATTGAATGAATATGCGATATGGCCTTCATGTTGAATGCTGCAAGATGTGTCGACTGGTATATAAGCTATCAACTTGAATGAGTAGACAAGGAGTAAGAAGTATAAACCATAGCTTCAATTGAGTGCTATTATAAGATACATCAAGAATAGAAATCCCCACCTAATTACAAAAACCTAGTTCTAGCAGTTCCCCATAAGGATATCTCAGGTGAGACTGCATCTCTGTCGCAGGTGCTGCAAGTTGATCCCTACTTTTTCAGGTCGATATCTAGGCCTTTGTTGACGACCGAGCATCTGAACCTAGGTCGACTGAATGAGAAATCCAACATGCCACTTAGGGAAAAGTTCTATAGTCAAAGTTTTGGTGTTGAAGTACAACTTGTCATAAAATTCCAACTTGATTTGAGTAATAATTTGGGCCAAAAAGACATGTTGTATCTGCAACTATTTTCCCCAAATTTTTTTAATTTTAGGGTCCCCCCTTATCTTTTTAGTATTTAGAAGGCTTAAGGAATCTCATGACTTCACCAAAAATTTTGCCATGATTTGATTTTTGAAATAATTTGAAGGTTTGTTTGCTTATATCGAATGCATAGTTGACTATGCTTTCGATGCATCGGATACACAGTTGACTAGCCCCCCGATATGCCCATCGGGAGCATTCCGAGGTTTTTCTCCAATATATGGGATGTCATTTCCCCTTTTCTATCACAATTTTTTTGTCTATCTACTGGAAACTTAGTCCAGAGCAGTTTCGATAAACTAGGTCTCCATTTTTTTGTTTTCTTTTGATATCCGATTAAGTTTGGGATTCCCACCGTAACGGCTGTGTTCTTTGGAGTGAACCGAGGGTTAGCTATTTCACTGGCTGACGTTGCGGAGGATCAGTTTTGAATCCCTCCGAAGCATTCCCCTAGTCATCATCGATAACGGGGTGTGTTAGTGATTTTCACTTTCGATAATGGTTTCAGATGCTTCGGTGTTTTCCATCCAATATCTTGGGTCGACTGAAGGATAAATCCAACATGCCACTTAGGGAAAAGTTCTAGTGTGGAATTAAAACTTGTCATAAAATTCCCACTGGATTTGAGTAATAATTTGGGCCACAAAGACCTGTTGCAGCTGCAACTATTTTCCCCAAAAAAAATTAATTTGAGGGTCCCCCCTTATCTTTTTAGTATCTTGAAGGCTTAAGGAATCTCATGACTTCACCAAAAATTTTCCCATGACTTGATTTTTGAAATAATTTGAAAGTTTGTTTGTTTATATTAGATGCATAGTTGACTATGTTTCTGATGCATCGGATACACAGTTGACTAGGCCCCCGATATGCCCATCGGGAGCATTTCGAGGTTTTTCTCTGATATATCGAATGTCATTTCACCTTTTGTATCACAAGTTGTTTGTCGATCTACTAGAAACATAGTTCAAAGAAGTTTCGATAATCCGGGCCTCCATTCGTTTGTTGTCTTTTGATATCCGATTAAGTTTGGGATTCTCGCCATATCGGTTGTGTCCTTTGGAGTGAACTGAGGGTTAGTTGTTTCGCTGGCCGACGTTGCGGAGGCATACTATCGAATCCCTCATAAACATTCCCCTAGTTATCACCGATACCGAGGCGTGTTAGTGATTTTGAATTTTGATAATGGTTTTAGACACTATGGTGTTTTCCATCTGATATCCCGGATATGATCTGCCGAATCAATCTGATGTTTTAGGTCCTCTCACAAGTCCCCGTTCGATATTGACTTAACACTTTTCTTTCCTGCTCGTTTAACTTCTCCCTCTCACGGTTGAGCTTATAAGGCCATAAAGGTTGTTGTTTCAGTCATTGTCTGTTTCCCATTTGGAATCATGGAGCTATCGATTGTTTGAACGATTCATGTACCAGTGGAGGTCATTTCTATTTAGGTCATCCACAAATTTATTTCTAGGTAGGATCTACCTTAAAACTTTTGCTCAACATCATTTTGTTTTACTCGCGTATTATGATAAGGTTAGGTATTTTATCTTCTGCGGAGGTTTTGTAAAGAGCAGCGGTGGTTTTTCTTTATGTAGGGATTGCCTTGCTCATTTGTGAATGCCATTTCACTCAGTCAGCCCCTTTTTCTTGCTAGTTTTGGTAGTTTTTTTAGCCATCCATGAGTTCTTCTTTGACAGTTGTTGGGAAAACAAGGGCAGGGTGTAGATGAACGTTTTTTCGTCTGCACCGCTCCCTTCTTTCCTCCAAAATTTTAAACCATGGGCTACGCAACCATTGTTTGAGTAGAGGTAGGTTTAAATGGGATGTAGGAGGAGTTTTCAGTTATATAGAGGGGGTTTGGGGTTTTAGAGGTCTGCGGTTTTCAAGGATTTTCCCTCAATCGAGATTTATTCTCATACACACAAGGGTGTTGTGAGGATATAGATTTTTCCCAAGAAGAAGTTTTTCGCAAGTTTCCTATTTTTTAATGTGTCACATACAAAAGGCCCATTTGTTTGATAAAAAGCTTTTCAACATACATATTGATGAGATGGTAATGTTCTAGTTATTTTTTTTTGTTTCTTTCAATACATAGTTTGCCATGAGTAAGTGGACTAAAGCCATTTTGCATGATCAATACAGGCTAATCATCAGCATAGCAATATGTCGTGAAAGCAGAAAAAGAAGGCCTAGGAAACCGAGGACGAACCAAAAGTAGAGCTAATAATCAGAGTTTAGGTTATTTATGAAGACACTAAAGGATTTACTAGAATTTATCTGGAGTATAAATGGGGAGAGATATACAGAATGATCTCAAAGAGAGTGTTCCAGAGGCCGGGTTCGAAGATCTGCCTATCTATGCCAAAATCGAGAGATCATCCATTATGAAGGTGGCTACCAGACCTAACCTTTTCCTCTATTCAGAGGTGATAGGATGGATTTTTCCAAGAGCATATGTAATGAGGATGATATTGGCCAACACCAAGGGGAAATCTTATGCTGCATATAGCCTGGCTTATGTAGCCATGGATTATAAGTTGCCAACACCACAAACCTATTTGAATGAGAGTTCGTTGAAATATCTTAACCTAGATATGGTGGAAACAGTTAAAAAAATGATGATCCCAGGTAAAAAATTCCATGAGATACCTTCAGGAGAGTACAAAACATCAACCCTTTATACTCCATATAGGTTAATTGCATTGATGTTAAACAAAATTTTCAGGCGCAATAATGGGAATAATTTTAAAACAGGTTGGGTACCGGTGATATTTTTTGTAGCCACCCAAGGTCCAATATTTAATTGGGCAAATATAGTGTCCAACAGCTTTTCAACCTACATAAGTGTATCATTGCAGCATTAGGAGGAGTTTCCCAAAATAAAAAATAGTTTTACATGAGTTCAATCTTGATCGATTGTATTTTATGTACTCAACCATTCCCAACATTGAAATGCCAATGGGATAAAGATCGATCCCCTATATATGTTGCCTACTAGTTAACTGGGCTCACAAGTATTATAGTCACTACAAGAATATTTGTGAGGATTTTATTATGCCATTGTACATATTGATTTACCTGGTTGAGTGTAATTGTATGTTAGAGGAAGCTCTGAAAGTTGTGCAAAATAACAGGAACTATTATTTGATAGAAGAAGGTTTGTATTTAAGAATGTATGGTGGTTCAAGGGGTCCTTCCCTTCTACCTAGATATGATACAGACTATCTGATCCATAAAGAGGTTATGAGACAATTGTACATTGACGTAGTGGGAAATTTCCTATTTGAGCAGAAGAAGGTAGTGTATCCTGCAGTCCCCTTTTTTATAGGGAGTTACAAATTTTCCAAGGTAAAAACTGCAACGGAATTTGTTAAGGAACTAGAGTATTTTCACTTCAGTGAAATGATTTTCCATAGAAATGACTCTAAGGATAAATTTGTTGATTATTTCATAGCAGCTGGAGTGCATTTTGAGTATAAATATTTCTAGGATAAAGATGAAGAGGTCTTCCAGAATGCTCAGAACATGACATCTTTAAGAAGGAGGTTGAAACAAAATATAACTATTATTGGCAGAAATGGGAAGGGTGCTGAGCAACTAAATAAGAAAGAAGAGGAGGTTGCAAAGAAAAGGAAAGAAGAGGCACATAGATTCGCCCGAGAAGCAAAAGAGTGGCTGAGAGCTGAAGAAGAAGAAGAAAGAAAAGCAGTTGAAGAAGCAAAGAAGAAAAGAGAAGAAGAAGAGGTCCAGAAAAGGCAGAAGGAAAGTGAGAAGTTAACATTAGAAGCAGTTGATAAAGAGAAGGAGGATACAGTTACAAAAGGCACTAGAGGAAAAAATAGTATGCAAGTTAAGAGAAAACTCAGCCTTATGCTGATCCAATAGGACCATCTACTCCCTCCAATAGCATAGCAGGAGGAGATCCATTGTCAGTATTAGGAATTGATTTGATTTATTTTATTCCCACTGAAGAAGATGAAGTGATTGATTTAAATACTATTTTCTCTGACAGGGTCAAACAGAGGATTATTAAAAGAACAAAGAAAAAGGTGAACACTGGAGGTAAGACGGGAGTGATGGTGACTGAGAAAGCAGTGGTTCACAGTACCGACAAAGATCCACAATTAATGGCAAGGGCCGATGTAGCCATAGCCCTGGCTACTGAAGATAATGTGGATAGAATAATGATGCATCTCGATTAGTCCCAGAAGAAGGTCATACAATTGAAAGAGACCTTAAAAAAGGAAAGGAATGAAAGTAAGAATTTAAAAAGAAAGTATGAAGATATGATTAGTGAAATGGAGGTATCAAAGCAGAGTGTCAGACTCTACAATGAGAAAAAGATGCTTTGGTGCTATCCGCAAGAAATATAGAAAAAGAGTCCCAGGCCACCTTGGCAAATTTTGGGAAACTCTAGCAGAGACATCAGGTTTTGGAAGTAGAAAGAGATAATCTGAAATTGTCAATTGAATAGTTGAATCAAGAGAAGGGACAGTTAGAGGATAAAGTGGCAGAATTGGAAATGTAAAAGAATACTGCGGAGGGCAAAGCTAAGCTGTATGAGACTCAGGTAGTAGCTTTGGAAAATCAAAAAAATTCACTAGAAGTCTCATTAAAGACAGCCACGGAGCAGAAAGAAGATATTGAACCTTTGAAGAAGCATGCTCTTACACTGAGGAATAAGATTCATCAAATGCAGCTTCAGATGGCAGAAGAGAGGTTAAAGGTTCAGCAGATAGAAATAAGATTGGAGGAAATTATAAATAGAACTCCCTATTTCTTAGACAGGACACATGATATCCTGGAGGCCCTACATGGATGGATGACATGTTTAGAAATAAATAAGGAACCTCTCATGGATATACCCATTAAAGACATAGAGATGATAAAGCTGGAGTATGAGTTGATCAAATTTGCAAGTAAAGCAGTAGAAGAACTAGTGAAGACAATTAGGAGGACGAAGAGTGCTTGTACATAATTCTGTAGAAAAGTTCTCCTAACTTATAATCGGTGTCATACCTCTGCTAAAAGGAAGTTAGAAGAGCTACCTGATCATGAAATTTTTTTGAAGGAGTTGCAGGAACGATGGCAAGAGGATGAATAGGTTATTCATCTAGTCAAGGGATTGGATGAGAAGGTGCTCAAAACTACAATAATGCAGGTAGCAGTTAGAAATCACTTATTGGAAGACCAGCTTCACCTGATTCCGGCCAGAATGGTGAATATAAAGTCTCAAGCTGCTAAGCATGAGATTACTATCAGATTTCTAGAACCTTCTAGTTTTGAAAACATAGAAATAGATGCAAATGCATGGAAGAAATTTATGAACGAGCAAGCTGGGTTGTCCTAGTTGGACTATTTCAAACAATTAATTAATTATGTAATATTATTTTATTTATCTTTTCCTGAGTCCATACACTAGAAGACAAAATTTTGTAAGGGGAATGTTAGGGGAAGCCCAAAAGGAAAAGAGGGTAGCTCGAGAGTTTTTCTTGTTTGTATAAATATAGGGAATTTGATGTAATGGAGGACCTTTTTTCAGACTATCTTTGTGCAATGTTATTGTAAGAAGAACTATTTCATCTTATAATAAAGAGTTTTATATTTTGGGCTGCAGAAAGCGCTGTGGAGTTTCAAATGCTTACCATAGACTAGTTGAATGTGAACTAATTATGTTTCAGCTTGTTTCTATGAACTGTGAGATCATTCTAACTCATGAATTATTTCATGTTGTGAATGTTTTCCCACTTATTTCTATGAAATTTCCACATCATATCTGAGTTATGAATGTTTTAATTTACAAAGAGCTATCCCTTTGGTTATCTGTCTACTTATATTCGTGTTTTTTGAAATATGAACACCTATCTATAGTGAGTCTAAATGCATGTTATACAGTACATTACTCATTATTAATTATAGTATTTCTCCCTAGGGATAGGCTAGATAGACTTAGTTAGCACTAGTATAATTTGTTTTCTTGTTCATGATTTAGAAACGAAAGAGGTAAGACGAGAGGTAAGAAACTGCACATCACATTGTGACACTCTTCATTATCTCTATCAATTACACTTAGTTAGGCACTTGCATATCATACATAAACATAAAACTAAAAAATACATGGTGGACCGGGATGCAACTGGTAAAGAAAGCTTTAACCATTACTTGACCCACAAAATCCAGACCGCAAACTGGATGGATTCCCCATACCAAACAATAAACGAGCTAATTGGGAATGCTTATTGGGGATAATCCCCACTATTGTTACCTGCGATTTTCCAGGCCTCAATAGTTTTGGCACTAGAAGGAGGGCCACCAGTGCATGACTGGCTGAGGAAATTCATTTTCTCGAGATTACTCTACCAGTGATAGTTCTAAAACCAGTTTGCCTCGAAACTTACTCCTAAATAAAAAGGTAAAGGGTACCTCTTTTCCATTGATAACGAGGTGGTTTATGACTTAAGGAGAATTATAAGGGCATATGCAAAGAATATTGGGCGGATACCCAATATTCCAGTCTTACCTAGAAGAGAGTTTCGTAAGAAAGACCGTCCTTAGTTGGAAGATTCAGTGTTGGTGGAATACCTCAAAGAACTGGTAGAAACAGACTTACAAGAAGTTGTCCAACCTCTGAATCAGTTGGGTCCAGACGCCCCTCACTGTTCTCTATTTCAAACCCCTATCCAGTCTCCTCCTCCGTCTCCACTCAGAATCATGGAAAATGTGAATGCAAATTAGCCTCATCCACAACCTCGTTGGAGGGCCAGAACCCCTATGAATCTTACTCCTCCATTAAATGATATGCCTCATATTTTTGATAAGGCATTGCCTAAGTTTGAACCAAATGAAGGAATTCTTGTGGATGATCATTTGTAGAGTTTTTATCTGTCTTTAGAATGTTTACAAGCAGTAGAACATGAAGATGTAATCTGTAGATTGTTCCTACATACTCTCAAAGGTAAAGAAGCCTCATGGTATTTTTCCCTACCAGCAAATTCAATTACAAATTGGAATAATTTTGAAAGGTTGTTTAGAAATAAATATGGAATCCAAAAAACTCATGCTTCATTAATGAAAGGATTAATTTCCCTAAAGAAAGAAAAGAAAGAAAAGGTGCATAACTTCACTCAGAGATTTTTTGCCTACATGAACAAACTTGATGCAGCTGATAAACCCACTGAACATGCCCTAATTGAGTATTACACCTCAGCTCTTGGGCTTGACCTAGCCATGTTTGTCAAAAGGTCAGTTAGACCCACCTTAGTAGAGAATTATGAAGAAGCTTACTCAAGGTAGAGGCATAGATGGAAAGTATAGGGCCACTATCCCATACAATCAGAAGAGAAAACTTATGGGAACAGAAAACCCCTATTATTAACTAAACCTAAAGATGACCGGTCACAAGAGTTAGATGGTGTGGTAAAAATGATGCAGAAATTATCAAATAGAGTGATTGATTTGGAAAAGGAGAAGGAGGATCAGAAACAATACAACCCTTATTACAAAAAGAGAGATGATAATATTCAACCCAAGCCTCCCTCCCATAGTCCCACGGCCATGAGTTTCACAGATGTGGGAATGGACAATTTCTGTACATTCCATCAGCAGCCTCACTCTGAAAAGCATTGCTCATAATGGATAAATTCTATGACTTTAGTGATGAACCAACTACTAGATTCCAAGTTGATAGAAACTATATATGAGAAAGAGAAGGGTAATGAGCCAACATAGACCCAAGAGGAAGACACTTCGGTGTTATGGGATTGTGTTTCCATGTTTAATATAGAGGATGAAGATATCAGTGAAGAAGAATATATACCAGAGACAAATGTTACAACAAGGAGTCAAAATTCATTAAAAGAAGATAACATGATACTACCCAAAATTAAGAAACTTCAGGAGAACATGAAAAAGATAAAAAACAATTCTCAAAAAGTTAATATACTAGAGTTTTTCATCACAAGTCAAAGTCCCAAGAAAAGAAATATGCTTGTAAATTTTACCGAAAATAAAGCTGAGAATGTAAAAAATAATTCTACTGAACATGAAATGGGATATGACATTGTGGAAGATATTAAAAAGGCCAAAGAAAATATGTCTTTGTTTGAAATGTGCAATCTACCCCAACAAAAGGAAAAGTTGTTGAAAAAACTTGAAACACCTGTGAAGGAACCCCGGAAGGATAACCAAGCTGATGAAGAGATTCATGAAGTAAGTTCAGGGAAAAATTCTAAGTATAGAACTCCAACATTCCTCCTAACTTTTGAAATTTTCAATTACAACAATTACAATGTACATAACAATTTAGTGGACTCTCAGGCATCAATAAATGTCATGCCACTTGCAGTTTGCATGCAAATAAATGGTCAACCGAAGCCCACTACAAGCCAAGTTATCCAATTGGATAGGACTGTAGTGAAAGTGTTAGGTGAAATGGAAGATGTCTTGATTCGTTTATCAACATATGAAAGAGTCTGCTAGTACATAGACATTGTTGTAGCAAACATCCCGGATGCATATGGTTTTGTTTTGAGCTAGGATTGGGAGGCGAAATTGGAAGGATATGTTGCATCATATTGGTCACATGTATGGTTACCTTAGAAAGGATGTCGAAATCAAATAAAAGTGTTGAGGGAACCTCAAATGAAATACAATGTAACTCCATTGGAAGGTAAGAATGAACCTGTCAATTCTGTGTTGGGAAACTATTTTATTGAGCTAAAACCATGAAATTTTCAAACTGAAGAAGCCAGTAGCATACCAAATACCCAACCCGATCTCCTTCAGTTTTCATGGGTTGATAAAATTGATTGTAATATAGTAGATTTAGTCTCATAGGTAGTTAGTAGTTCAAATGCAGTAGGAGTAGAAATTTTTTGGATTCTTTATTTTGATTTTTCTAAAACCTTGGAAGGATTAGGAGCTGGTCGTGTCTTGATCGATCCAGAAAAAATAAATATTTTCTTTCATGTAGATTGGAATTTGAATGTACAAATAACATAGCCAAATACGAAGCATTAGTCCAGTGACTGAAAAAGCACTAGAATTAAAAGTAAAAAATCTAAAAGTGTACGGAGATTCTGAAATCGTTGTTAAACAAGTTCGAAACAAAATTCATTGCATATCACTGCATTTGAAGGCTTACCAAAATGAAGTTTGGGATTTATTAATAAATTTTCATGCATTCAATATTTCCTCAATTCCTAGAGCAAAATATGCAGTAGCTAACTTGTTAGCTACATCACCTGCAAGGTTGGTACCTACAAATAACAGATGTTCGATTGAATTGCTTTTCAAGCATTCTATTCCAGACAACATCACCCATATGAGGGTGTTTGATGATGATCAAGAAATATTGGAATGTTTAACGAATAATGATACATTTAAAGGAGCCATAATAGATGACGAAGAACATCAAGCAGACCTGCATAATGGAAATTTCATTTTGATAGGAGTTAGAACTTTGGAACATATATTTGATTTAGACAACAAGTTCAGAAATCCAGTGAATGTCATGACACATAGCTCGTCTTTACAATTCAAGCCGATAAATCTAGGGACAGAGGTTGAACCCAAATATGTGAATTTGGGGAAGTGTTGTTCACCCGGTGAGAGGAGTAAATTCATCAGTTTATTCAAACAATACAAAGATGTCTTTTCTTGGACCTACGAGGACCTAAAAACTTATGACACCAAAATTATACAGCATGTTATTCCAGTCAAAGTTGGAGTAAAACCTTATTAGCAGCCTCTGAGAAAGATGCATCCCAAACTAGAGCCCCTAATTCAAAGTGAAGTGAAAAAGTTGTTGGATGTTAAAATCATATTTAAAGTCGGACATTTATAATGGGTCTCAAACTTGGTACCAGTACGGAAAAATTCTAGAGATATCATACTTTGCATTGATTTCAGAAATCTAAATCGTGCATCAGATAAAGATAATTACCCTGTCCCACCCATGGAACAAATACTGCAAATGGTCTCAGCTTCTGAACTATTTTCTCTATTAGATGAATTCTCAGGCTATAACCAAGTGCTAGTAGCAGAAGAAGATAGGCTCAAGACCACTTTCAAAACCAAGTGGGGGAATTTTGCGCATAGGAGGATGCCCTTTGGACTCATTAATGCTGGAGCAACTTTCCAAAGGGCTATGGATATAGCTTTCCATGGTATGATTAGCCATAGTGTTTGTTCGGGTACACATGGTACTCCCAAAAGACCGAACACCTTCAGATACCACTTCACAAAAATAGATCATAGATCAACACACCGATGTTTGTCACGTGGTTAAAAC
>LPNX011063265.1:0-51255 GCA_001517045.1 Pseudotsuga menziesii
ATATATATATATATATATATATATATATATATATATATATATTGTAAACCGGTAGCGTTTATGCTGCTGGTTTAATTTTTAAATGAGAGCCCAACAAGCAGAAATGTTGCCTAGATTTTTTCAATCCTCTGAGAATACACAGAGGATTGAAAAAAATCCAAACCCTGGACATGAGACAATCAAGAACCTTAAACCGATGTAGGCATTTATCTAAACAACGGATATATTTTGCTTTAAATATTTTGATCATATATGTTCAAATTTAAATATATGTATTTTGACATATTTTGATTTTAGTTTATCGAAAAATTTACTTACATATTTTAGTTTTTTTTTAATCTAAAACAAAAGTATGGATTTTTTTTTTCGTTTTTCTAAGGAGAGAAACATTTATAAATAAGTGTGTCAATTTGAAAAAAAAATATCAAATTAAAAAATCCAATATATATATATATATATATATTTAGATTATATAGTTTGACATATTTCGACTTTAGTTTATTGAAAAATGTATTTATGTATTTTAGTTTTTTTTAAGCTCAAACAAAACGTATGGATGTTTTTTTTCTAAGGAAAGAAACATTTATAAATAAATGTGTAAATTTGGGAAAAAAAAATATCAAACTAAAAAATTAATAGAAATCCATAATTTAAGATAAAATTATATTTTTCATATTTTGTAGAAAAAATATATAGATTTATGATCAACATTTTGAAAATTATAAATTATAAATTTAGAGTATTTTAAAATAATAGTAAATATATTACTAATAACATATATAAATTTATACATTAAATTATGGAAAACTGGAATTGTAATTTAATTTTTTTAAAATGGATGGAAATTTTTACATAATTATAATTTTAAAAATTAGTTTAAAATTAAAAATATCTATAGGAATTAGTTTAAAATCCCAAATATTTTTAATTCATTTCCACCCCATTGAAAACTCACAAAGCATTCCCTATAACCTGAAAAACCTTTAGTGACTAGAATTCAACTCGTATTTTAGGAAGCTTCACCCAAATAAGTACCACATGTCCATAATCTCAAATTGAACAAGAAATAAAGGAGTACTCAACATTATGAAAATAAATCGTAACCCCGATCACACCACATATTCGATAGTCTTTTTTACACCACCTTCAAAGCAAAAATAGAAAATTTCATTTTGTTTTGTAAACTTTTTGGTGGTTTTTTGAGTAAGAGTTTTTTACTCGTATCCATATATAGAGTTACTTACATTGAGTTATTTACAAAAAACCATTTACTATGCCTTATTTCATGTAGATGCATCTCTACAGCGGGGATCTTCGCTTCACCGAAGGTCGAGTACTTGCGGATCTGTGGCCATTCGTTGCCCTGGAGGTCGACAAAGGACTCGTAAGTATACAATTGTGCATGATGTACTCTTTGTTGTTAGTTACATCAAATTAATTTTTTTCACATGTGTATATTTAATCATAAACTTGTATGTCTCTATTTTCACAGGTTCTTCTAGGCGTTCTATGCCGACATACGCTCTTGCTAGGGAGATGAGTGGAAACCACTCTCGAATCCGCTCTGTGCATGTGAGCGACGAGGATCAGGATACTGTTGGTGTTGGTGTGGAGGTTCCCCATGAGACAGGTACATTAAATGCATATGTATATTTCTTTCAGTTATCAGTACCTTTAATTTATATTGATTTCAAATTCACCTACATTTGATGTATGTATTTTGACTAACATTTGTGTTTTCATCTAATTTTTAGATGCTGCACAACATGGCGTTGACCCTCCCGAGGAAGCACCATGGGAGGATGATATCACACGTATCACACTGCAAGACATTACCAGTCAGCGTGTGTGTTTGCAGGAAAACATTAAGACCATTCCTAAAAAATATTCCTCATCACATTCGATGGAGATGATGTTAGAGGTAGTATACAATCTTCTGAAGGTCTATAGGTCCATTGGACCATTGAGTTCTCTTTGGGCTTTTGCATGTCAGAGAATAAGGGCCACTGTGAAGGTTCCTGATGACTGATCCACAGTGAGAGATGCAACAATTGGCCATGATGTGAAGGGAGCATTATTTGATATCCCTCCTAACCGCGCCTCTGGTTAACTGCTTAGACTCAAGGAGTTTAAGCTAGAGGCTGTAGCACCTTATATATATGGTAGGTTCATTAGAGCGTGGGGCATGTTTCCCCACCATGAACAGGTCCCACTATACTTATCAAAACATATCTATGCAGAGTTTGTCCTAGATATGCACCCATATTACACTAGCACACCATCGAGCTTCTATGGTGCTGGCGGGGGACACAGTCATTTTCATCCTAGCGCTAGGAGAGACCATGCAGCTCAGCCAGAGCCAGAGCCATTGATAGGTCTCCCTAAGAGGACCATGCTTAAGATGGATAATGTAGCTGAGTCATCTCAGCTAGTGAATGAGGAGCGTAGTGCATTGGCAGAAGTGACACTCATGACAATGCATTCTGGCATGATGGTTGTGCAGGCAGAGAGACATAGAGCACCCACCGCACCTGCAGAGCCTAAGTTACAGTGGGTGGATGATGATGTTCTCAACCTTCTTGATCACAACTCAATGCTGCAATATGCTATAATGGCTCGCGGTGCATATCTTATACTGCATCAGAGATGCAGGCCTCAATCGATGGAACAAGTATATCTTTATTGTCATCATTTGATTGTCGTCATTTGATTTCCATGATTGTCAAGTATATTTTTTTTAACTAATACAAAATGCTTTGTGTTAGACCTCCATGCAGGAGTCCGATTTCATGGAGGTCCTGTTTGGCAGTGATGCATCTGTTCGAGGTCCCGCTTCAGTTCTGTCGGCCCACGTCGATGAGGTATGTGTTAACTGTCATCCTAAATTTGAATTTCTAAATTCAAGTCAATTGTTAAACACACAATATTCTGGTTTTTTCCAACTTTCCTCATTTATCTTATTCATATTGTAAACAATAGAGGCAAGGGAATTGCACATGATTCTACACAACCTCACTCAAGTCCTATCATGACACGCCAATCGACAAGGTACTAGTTATCACATGTTCGAATTGTTTTCATATTTATGTTCAGGTTATAATTTACATGTTAAAATTGTAATTCTCAATTTCAAATTGTAATTCATTAATATAACTATTTCCATGTCATGGAAATAGCGACAGACACATGCAACTGCAGATGAGGGCGTTGAAGCCTCCATGATGTTTACAAATGAGTGGGTTTCTCATCGACCGAGTCCTGATGAAGGATCGTCTCGATAGATACCCAGATTCCCATACCTAACACTCAACTCGAGCGAGGTGAGTTCATAGATCTGTGTTTCATATATATATTTAATTTTTTCTCACATTCTTTGTACATGTAATTTAAATATGTGTTATGTAACTGATTTGCAGAGTTCACGGTTTTAATTTCTGCAGTTCTCAGACCTGGGCAATTTTCTTTTTGATGTGCATGAGGAAGATCAGGGGAGTACTGCAGCTGGCGGTAGTGTCCATGATGGTCAATCTCTTGATCAATGGTGTAGGAGTGATTTGTAGACTGTTATTTGTGGACGTTATTATTTTGGACTTTATTATTTTGTAGACTATTATTTGTGGAATTTATGATTATCGATCTATATATATATATATGGAATATTTTTTGAACATGATGGTTTGTTAAATATTTTAATTATTTGCAGTTATAGTTTACAAGTTTACATGTTTTACAATCTTAATGTTATTTTTATCATTAATGTTTTACAATCTTACAAAATTGTACAATTTTCCAATTTAATAAATTACAAGTTTACAAAATTTACAATGTTTACAAGTTTACATGTTTGCAAAATTGTCAATCGAACACAACTTACAATTTTTAACATAACTTACAATTATAATGTTACAAAATTTACAACTTTACAATGTAAGATCTACTAGGTGCAAATTACAACTACAATGTAAAATTTGATTTCATATTTCAGAAGAAATTTTGATTTGCTATGTATTTCAAAAGCATGTCAACTATGTCAATGTATCAACTTATATGTCATGGCATATATAAATTTCATTCATCCGACCAATGGGTTATAGGAATGCACGTCTCCATAATACGATCATGGTCAGCTACTGACCTCTTCCATCTCTTTGGTTTACCCCTCTTCACCTTGATTTCAATGAGATGTATCCGAGCTACCACCACCAAATGACTGTACTGACAAGATATATATTCAGGAATGAAATCTTTGTAAATAATATGTCTTCACACTTTTTCAAAAAAGTGGCCCATCACAACTAGGTCACCAACTTGGTACGTGAACTCTCCATTGACATAGGGTTGCACTAACCTGCTTTTGATTTGCGTACACCACATCAAAAAGTATGCCACATGCTCGTAATTTCTCGGTGGTGCAATTACAAAAAATACATCACCTGCATCAAGATTTTCAAATATTAAACAAATATTAAATATATGTATGCATGTGTACAAGACTAGAGTTTTAAACATTCAATCAACTATCATGTACCTTGCTTAACCAAATCAGAAACCTAATCATGATCTAGTGAAACCAGTGCCTTGTTAATGTGCATCTCTTGCCATGTCGAAATTGGATGTGGCCCCTTTGGATTAAGAGGGACATATTTCCATTGTTTGACATATGCATCATTCATGCAATGATCAACCCCGAGGTCATTGGCGTCAATGCAAAACTCACAGAAACACGCATACTTCCTCATTTCAATGAAAAATATGTCTCCCATGTATTTACTATGAACTAAGTGTAGTTCTCTCATACCAGGTATGGTCTTGTTGAGGCTTGGAAATTCGCAGGAAACAACAGTAAAGAGATTCTCCCCAATCAACGTTCCCAACTAGCCCGTTGACTGTTTGGTATGGGGAATCCGTTTGGTTTTACGGTCCGGCTACCGTAGGTCAAGTAACAAATACAAGGATTTACCGGTTGCGGCCCGGTCCACCGGAATTTGTATTTTTGACTTAAATATGAAATGCAAGTATCTAACTAATTATGCAGGTTGGTGAAGGATGCAAGGAGCATTCACAATGTGATGCGCAGGTTCTTACCTCTCGTCTTAGGCTCACCAGCATCTGAATCACACATGCAGAAATGAGATGAATTAACTACCTATCTATATGCCTACCTATCTATCTATCTATCCCCGGGGAGCCAACTTGTAATTAATATATATGAGTAATGTGGATGTGCACACATAATAAAATCAATTACAGATAGCTGACATTTACTTTTACACGCATGAACAATGAAAGATATTTCACAACCAGATAGCTAATTGTTTTATGATAAGCATACATTACTCATGGTGGTTATTTCACAAAATAAATCAGAAATAATTTAAACAAAGACATAGGTCGTAAAGTTAGAACGATTTCACGATTCATGGATACAGTGCTGAAAAACAAAATAGTTCATCTTTCGGCTATCCATGGCAAACATTTGAAACCCCACCGATCTTCTTTCAACAGGCAAACTGTAATTCTCTATTGCAAAAGGAAATAATTCTTCTTACAATATGTTATCACCAGTCTTACTGGGGAAAAAATCCCCTTTCCTTTCTATGCTTCCTACTTTTATACAAAAGGTAAAAATGGTTGGGCTGCCCAAAGTGACCTTTGGGCTTCCCAACCCTTTGTTTTCCCAACGCTTCATTTTTCAAAAAGCCTTTACAAATTATTAAATTAGTACAAAGTTGACCGGTCCTTTATGAGGAGGGTCCTGCTTGGCTTTCTAGGAACTTCTTCCACGCCGCTGCCTCAGCAGCAAGGCCTTCAAATGCGCCTAGCTCCAGGAACTGAATGTTGATTTCAAACTTTTCAACTTGGTTCCTGATGGCCTCGATCCTTGCGGGGCTCAACCGAAGCTGATCTTCTAGAATATGCATGCTAACAGCTGCGTGGCCTAATTCGTTCCTCAGCACTAGGTCATTAATGGATTGAATCTACTGCGTCCTGGTCTCTGCATCTTGATGTATTTTCTGTAATATTTCCACAAAGGTCTCATGATCCGGGAACTCTTCAAGCCTATGCTCAGCTTCTGTCTGACAGCGGTTGTACGTATTAAGGAGCATTCTAAAATATTCTAAGCATGCTCTTTACGCCCTTTTGACGACCTTTTTGAAATCCTCAGTGGTGCTGACAGCAAACTCTACTAGGTCATGATCTCTTTTGAGGGCTTGCTAGTCCTTGGCTGGTAGCTCTGCTGGGACCTTTGCATTGCTTTCTAGTCTTGCCATTCTAGCATTTAAGACCTCAAGAACATCCTGGGACCTGTCTACGAAGTATGAAGAAGTTTCCATAATCTCCTCTAGCCGGCTATCAATCTGAAGGACTTTGCACCTTTGTTCTTCCAGAGCAGTCTGCAGCTGTATCATTTTAGCCTTCTGAGCCAGGATATATCCTTTAAATGGTTGCAGATCGACTTGTTGTTCCTTAGCTGCCTCTAGATCAGCAGTCAGAGAAGCTAGCTACTCTTGATGTTCCTTTCTCAGCTCTAGGGTGTGCTCATTGTTGGCCTGCATAAGGATCTTTAACTGTTCTTCCAGGTCTTCCACCTTTGCCAGTAACTATTCCTTGTCCCTCTTTAGGTCCTGGGCTTCCTGTTGTGCTTTCTCTAGGGCCTCCTGTGTTGTTTCCTTGGCTTGCATCTCTACTTGGAGGGCATGGACTTCACCCTTTGAGGATTCCATTTCCCTTTGCATGTGTTCATACTTTCTCTTGAGTCTGTTACCCTCATCTCTTTCTTTTCTCAATGTATCTTTTAGTTGAGCGGAGGTCTTCTTAGCTGACTCTAGTTCAATCATCACCCTGTTTATGTTATCTTCGAAGGCATCTATCATTGCAGCCCCGGCTCTTATCGTGAGCCTATGATCCTTGTCTGTCCCTAGCATGACAGCTGTATCTGTTACCATCTTCCCTGATAGATCTTTTGCTTCCACTTTATTTTCCGTCCTCCTCATTATTCTTTTGGTGGCCCCGTCATAATAGACAGTATTGAAGTCAGGGACTTCATCCCCCTTTTTTTGGATGAAAGGCACTAGCTGGAGCATAGGGGCTACAGGAGTGCTGGCAGTAGGTACTTGAAAGATCTGCACCTTGGGGTTTTCCTCCTCCTGGCTCTGCCCTGTTGGTGTTTCAGAAGCTGGCTGTTGTGTCAACTCTATTCTTTCAGCCCCCTGCTTTTGGAGCTCTTCATCTAACTTTCTCTGTGCTTCTTCGGCTGCTTGGCTAGCCGCTTCTTCTGTTTCTCTGGCTGCCTCTTTTGCTATCTCAGCTGCTTCTTGGGAAGCTTTATTTTTCTCTTCTTCTCCCTTCTGCAGCCACTCTACAGCCTCCTTTTCCAACCTCCGAGCTTCCTCATTTCTCCTTTTGGCTTCTTCTTCAGCTCTGGCTTGCTCAGCTTTGGCTTGCTCTACCCCTTTTCCACCTTTGGTGGGGTTCTTTGGTTTGAATCTTCTACTGAGTGCCGTCATGTTTGGGGCATTCCGGAAGACAGATTCTTCCTTATCGTAATGATGGGTATATTCGAAAAACACCTTATGCTTCTTACAGTGCTCAGCTATCTTACCATGAGTGTCATTTCGCTGGAAAGGCATCTCACCAAAATGGAACTTCCCTATTTCCTCTATGAATTCGGCAGCTTGTTTCACATTGGTGAATTTGTAGCTACCTAGCTTGAATGGTAAAGGGGGATATGCAGTATTCTTGTGTTGGAACAAGAAACTACCTATTCCATCAATGAACACCTGCCTGACCGCCTCTTTATGGATTATATAATCCATTGCATATTTTGGCAGCAGAAAAGGTGTCTTTGATCCTCCATACATTCTAAGATACATACCATTGTCAGTAAAGAAATAATCTGCATGTTCTTCTATTACCTACATGGCACCTTCTGACATGCAGTCACATTCCTTCCAAAAAATGAGCGTGTAGAATGGCATAATTAAATGCTCACAGACCTCTCTGTAATGACTATGGTACTGGTAAGCCCACAATGGTCTGTAAGCGGCATATACAGGCATTCTTTCCCTGTCCCAGACACACTTGAGACTGGGGAAAGGCTGGTTGCATAGTATGCAGTCTATCAAAATGGAACTCATATAGAATTCAGATTTTTTCTGGGCTTCTCCTCCTCCCAAGGCTGTAGCTAAGAAAGAAGAGAGACTGCTTGATACAAGGATTGCCCAGTTGAAGACTGTTCCTTGGGTTGCCACATGGAACATAATGGGGATCCACTCAAATTTGAAGAGTCTGCCATGAGCTCTCCCAAAGATCCTGTTAAGCATCAGGGCTACAAATCTGTAAGGAGCCCTCAAGCTCACTGTATCATAATCACCGGTTGCTCTGTGTCGATAGAGATTTCCTGGCAAGAGCATTTTATTCAGGGTTTCCACCAAATCCATCCTGATGTTATCCAACCAATCATTAGATAGAAAGATTTGAGGTTCTGGCAGGTGGTAAGCCAACGCCACATATATTGGGCTAAATGCAGCATAGCCCTGGCCTTCAACATTTTCTATGATCATTGTGTTTGTGTTTGTATTGGGCAGAATCCATCTCATTACCTTAGAGCATGGGAACAGCTCTGGTCTAGTAGCAACCTTCATGATGGTGGATTTCTCTATGTTAGCATAAATGGGTTCTTCTTCAAGACCCATGTCGGGGACCTCCCTACGGGAAATCAATCTGTATATCTCACCCCATTTGTACTCAGGTTCAATACCAGAGACACATTGGGTGTCTTCATATATGTATTCAGTCTTTGTCTCAGCTTCTGCTTCTGGCACTTCTTCCACCACTGGGGCCTTCTTCTTTTGTCTTTTGGACAAGGTGGACTCGGCTTCTTCCTGCCATATATATAACATTGTAGTATTGAGACATTCAAGGTGCATACATTTATATGACAGAGTGCAGCACTTTATTCTATCTATGTAGATCATGGTAGCAACTAGTTGATGAAACTACAATATAAGTTTGCATACTTGACTAACCAAATGCACACTACTTAGTGCTTTTGTCTCTATCTTAGCATGATGCAAACATTTTGTATGATATTTAAAACATCCCATCAACCATCTTCTAGACTGCAATAAAATTACACCCATATGCAAAGTGCCATTTTCATGTGTTTAAAGTGAAAGCAAGTATAGAAACCAATGCATGTATGCACAACCCAACAATGCCCTGACTATAAGAATTATTAGCATGAAATAGACTCAGTCTTGTGCAATACAGTGGGCAATGTCCTACTGCTGCATGACACTAATCTCTATCAATCATATTTGAGTCGGCATTAAAACTACATCATTTCGCAGTATGCCGTTTCTCTCATGAAAACAATTCGTAAAGCAAATGCCTCAAATGCAAGGTACAAATGTAACTTTCCAACAATTCATCAATGTGGTCTATTGTACGGCAAACGGAAAAATGGGGGGGGGGGGTGGAATATCGAGATCATGCTAGCCACCTAGGTTTTCTACATCAAACATTTTGACAACATAGCGTTAGCAGGGATAACATTGGTAACGACTTATGCTGTTCACGGAACAATAATTACATCAACTTGGCTATACACCTCGGGTGTTACTGTCATTTTTCTTCACATGACGCCTTCACCAAAACCACTGTCCATGCTATCCTCACTTAGCGAACTACTACAACGGCACAACCCTCTTGACCACCTAGGGTTTCAGACAACCGAGATCTGTTGGACTGCGCGGGCAAAAGGTTGGGGTTCGAAACCGGGAAAATGGGAAATTCGACCAATGGAGAAACCATCAAACCACAAGAAAATCCACCACAAACTCTTTCTGGACCTCATCATCATGCAAGGGGAAGCTAGGTGCAGGCAGCATAACGGCCGCCTGCACCGCGCCTTCATACACTACGCACGGGGTAGGAAAATACAGGTCGAGGTCAAAAATAATCAATACGTGGGTTTTAAAAGAAAAATGCCCCCCCCCCCCAATAACCGCGAACAGTTAACCTACATGGAAATTCTCAATATGTAGGCGCAAAATGACGAGCGGACAAGAAGAAACGACTATGGGAAACCTAACCACGGGTAAAAACTTCGTACGCAAGCAGAACAGGGATAGGGGACACAATCCTAGTAATACCCCCAACCGCAGCAAACATCACCAAACAAAAACCTTGAATATAACTAGGTAGGGCGATAACGAGCCTACCCAGTAGTGATGCGTAGCTGACGGGGCGAAATTGGTTGAGCTTCCTCAACTGACACCTGGGTGCAAGTACCGGCACGATGGTCCACAAGGTTCGAGGAGTCGATAGCACAGAGATGATTGTGATAGCTCGGGAAACATAAAACAATAGAAAAATAAACGATGTCCCCGTATATATAGAAAAAGGACCGCATGTGTGACATGACGTATCGGGTGGGAAACAATTCTGAATCGGGCGGTAGGAACTCCAAACCTTCCACAACGGCGGAAAGCCACAACATCAACCTGTCCGCAACGGTGAGCAAGGCGCGTAAAAAAAAAATGATCGGATGTCGGCGGCCTTTTAAGTCGGGAGTCAAAAGCTCGAACTCCTCCGCAACGATGGACACCCATAACAAAACATCATCCGTAAACTCACATCATAAAACCACTGACTCTACGTCGGAAACATAAAGCTCCAACCCGCCCACAACGTCGGAGAGAGCAAATGGTAAAAGGCCCCGAAACACACAGATCGACAAGAAAGAGAAACTCAGAACCCCAGTTGATCCACAACGGTGGAGACCAAAACAATTATTCGTTCGCAACGTCAGACAAGGAGATAATCATCCCTTCCGACGTAGAACCAAAGAACACCTGCAACGGTGAAGAACCCAAAACCACCCGCAATAGCAAAAAGACAAGGCAGCAAATCTCCGCAACGGCAGGAAATTCAAACGAACTAACTCCCGATTCAGAATGACTTCAAAGGTACTCAAAAGGCATCGATAAGCTTCATTATGCATGGGATTATTTTAAGCATTAAGGAAGAAAAACAGATCGATTGATAGAGCAATCCAAAGTGCTGGAAAATGTTCCAAAAGTCCATAAACCAAAACCAGGAAGAAAAACCAACTAATTCAAAGTAGAGGAGGGTCCTAAAATTTTTTAGAATTTTGGGAAATTGTTGCAGCTGCAACAAGTGGCGACTACCTGGTGAACCCCAGATCTCTGAATTAACTCTCTCTTCCAGCTTAAGACTGTCTGAATAAAATCGAAATCTTCTAGATGTCTGCATTCCTAAGCAAGCCAACTTATGCATTAAATTACTTAGAAGAAGCCCATTCTTTCGGGAAAAGGTAACATCAGCAGTGTTTCAGGTCTGAATAACTCTTTTGAGGCCAAATGGATGAGGTTTATTTTACCTGCCCTTTGGTAGTTTCCAGCTTGGACACCACAGGATAGTGACAGATAGTAAACAATATTATCCTTTTGTTCCTCATTCCCATGCCAATTTGCACTTTAGTGCCTTTTGAACTTTAGTTCTTTTGATATAATTCCTCCTTCAGACCTTTCCTTACTGAATTTTCATTCAGGATCCTCTATCCCATAGTGTCCTTTTGTGTGAACACTATACTTCATAGTTCAGTTCACGGACGGAGAGGATCTTGTGGCCATTTGGTAATTTATGCTTTGAGATTAATGCTTTTCAAGATTTGCTTTGATATGTCTTGTTTCTTTCAGGAGTTTTGACTCTTAATAGCTTTTAGCCTTTTCTTAATTTATGGCATGGGATCATTTATATATGATATACTGTTTCACTCTGCTTCCTTTCCGTGGGTCTTTTGCTGTCACTCCCTTGGGTATTTAAGCTGTGAAATGGATGGAGCCTCGAAATAGTACTTCAGACCCTTATTACTTCTGAGTCATTTACAGGAGTAAGACTTCAAATGAATGCACTTCTAGTTAGGAATACGGCTACTAGAAGACATTCTATACTTTAAAGCAAATTCTCTCACTCAGGATTTTAGTTAATACAGAACCCTGATTTTTCCATTGCATCCAAAAGTTTGCCTCTTATTCACAATCAAAAGGAAAACTAGAAAAGTTACGAAGAAGACAGGAGCATAGCAAGTAATCAAAAGAAAGAAAAACATCAAAGCATTAGAGCAAGAAAATAGCACCTAGTATTAAGAAAACAAATCAATTTATTTATATACAAAAGAAAACAAACATTTCACCCATTCCTGAAAAATTGTAAAACTAGAGAGCTAAGGAATGAGCTGGATCTTAGACATGAGTTGTCTAACCATGGTCCAACTGTGCTGTTATTGAAAGGGAAGCCATATCTAAAATCCTACAGTCATTTCTTTCAGCCTGAGGGAGTTGAAGGAGCTCAGGCTGAGTGTCTGACATAGGACTGGCCCCTTTTGAGGAATGATGTTTTAACTTAAGCTTAGTCAGGTAGTTTCCTAGGATAGAATCAGCAGACTCATTACCCTCTCCTAACCTAGTGACAGTGTACTTCATGTATGGTTCTCTCATAATTTTTATCTGATTTGGGGTACCCTTGAGAGGCAACCACAGATGAGACCAATCTGAAGCAAAATATCCTTTCAACCTAGCAGTTCAATCTCGGTTGAGAATGAGCCCATATCCCCTAGGTATGTCAGCCACCATAATGTCAATAAATTGACATATCTTGTTGTTTGCAGCCAAACGAATGAGGACATTCTTCATTTCTCCCACCACCTTGACACCTGTGTGATCTAATTGCATTACTTCATGAGGTGTGGATTCCAGCTGTCCGATAATCCTTTTACAAATCTAAAGGGGCATCACATTCACTTCTGCTCCAGAGTCCACTAAGCAATTATGTACATTATAATTTAGCATCTCTAGAGTCAAGAGAAAAGGTGGGGTGTCAAGGTTTTCTTTCCAACCTGGTTCTTGGTCTTCTTTTCCTAGTTGGTTTTGAGTAGGTATATCCTTTGTTAGCTCTTGATTTTCATTAAAGTTTTCCCCACTAACCCCTATCTTTTCTTCTACAGGATTGACAGTCTCAGTGGTTGGCTCTGTCCTCTGGTTGAGGGTATTGTTCTTATGCATTTTTCCCTCGTCCAATCTCTTAACATTCTCTTGTGAACTGTTCATTTTAGAAATTATTGCATTATTTTGGCCTGTGACAACCTTCTCCTTCCTAGTTGTAGATGTGCATTCAGATTTAGGAGTATCATCTTCAGTGTCAAACAATGAAATACCATTCCATGAGAACATAGTATCATCCTCTGGTTTTCTTATGGTCTGTTTCTCCTTTTATTCCTTGCTACTGTCCCTAGTCAACTCTAGGTCCAACAACTTATTCATCACCAGTGTCATTGAATGTATCCATTGAGGACACTTCTTCTCAGAGTGGGGTTGTTGGTGAATGGTACAGAAATTATCCCCTCCTACTTCTGTTATGTTTATTGATGCCAAATTTGGAGGTGGGACTTGCCATTGGTTGTTATCCTCTTTTCTCGGATAGTGAGGCTTATTGGTTTTCTGAATGTCCCTCTCTTTTACCAGATCTACAATTCGGTTGGAGATTTTCTGAAGCACTTTCATCATCTCATGATTATCATGTGGTTGATCTTCTCTAGATTTAGACAGCAGTGAGCTTCTTTTTACAGTGGTCTTCTCCTCACGTAGGTCAGGATAATCCTCTATACTCTCACTTTCAGCCTCTACCTTTTCTGCCTCCTCATAAGTTTCCACCAATGTAGGCTTGACTTTCATCTTGGCAAACATGGCTAGCTCAGGTCCTAGGTTTGAGGTATAATACTCAATCAAGACTTTATTTGAAAGTCTGTCAACCGCAGAAAAGTTTTTTAAGTATAGTGAAAATCTCTGAGTGAAACTATGTACCTTTTCATTCTTCTCTTTTCTTAACAAACCAAGCCCTTTCATCAACGAGGCATGCATCTTCTGAGTTGTATATTTACTTCTGAAAACCCTTTCAAAGGTGTCCCAATCAGGAATGGAGTTTGCAGGTAGACCAAAATACCAAGATGTTGCTGCTCCTTTTAGAGTGTGTGGGAACAACCTACATACCACATCTTCATACTCTCCAGCCCTTAGCCCTTCTAATGCTAGGTAGAAGCTTTGAAGGTGATCATCTACAACAATCCTTTCCACAGGGTCAAACTTGGGTAAGAGCTTGTCAAAGGCTTGAGGTAGGTTATGCAAAGGAGGAGTTAAGTTTAGAGGTGACCTAGCTCTCCATGCCAGCAAAGGGTTGGGTTGATTACCAGCTATGAATAAAGGTAAACAAATAAGATGCTAGGAAAAACAGTCCTTCAAGGATAGCACCGGAGTCTGGAAAAACTTGGGTTAGGTTGAAAGCTTCAAAACATCTGCTGGTAGGATAGTCCCAGGAAATTAAGTTCCACGGCCAGCCATTTACTGGTGGCCCTCCTTCTAGCGCCAGAACTGTTGAGGCCTGGAAATTCGCAGGCGACAACAGTAAAGGGATTCTCCCCAATCAATGTTCCCAACTAGCCCGTTGACTGTTTGGTATGGGGAATCCGTCCGGTTTTATGGTCCGGCTACCGTAGGTCAAGTAACAAATACAAGGCTTTACCGGTTGAGGCCCGGTCCACCGGAATTTGTATTTTTGACTTAAATATGAAATGCAAGTATCTAACTAATTATCCAGGGTGGTGAAGGATGCAAGGAGCATTCACAATGTGATGCGCAGGTTCTTACCTCTCGTCTTAGGCTCACCAGCATCTGAATCACACATGCAGAAATGAGATGAATTAACTACCTATCTATATGCCTACCTATCTATCTATCTATCCTCGGGGAACCAACTTGTAATTAATATATATGAGTAATGTGGATGTGCACACATAATAAAAGCAATTACAGATAGCTGACATTTACTTTTACACGAATGAACAATGAAAGACATTTCACAACCAGATAGCTAATTGTTTTATGATAAGCATACATTACTCATGGTGGTTATTTCACAAAATAAATCAGAAATCATTTAAACAAAGACATAGGTCGTAAAGTTAGAACGATCTCACGATTCATGGATACAGTGCTGAAAAACAAAATAGTTCATCTTTCGAGTATCCATGGAAAACATTTGAAACCCCACCGATCTTCTTTCAATAGGCAAACTGTAATTCTCTATTGCAAAAGGAAATAGTTCTTCTTACAATATGTTATCACCAGTCTTACTGGGGAAAAAATCCCCTTTCCTTTCTATGTTTCCTACTTTTATACAAAAGGTAAAAATGGTTGGGTTGCCCAAAGTGACCTTTGGGCTTCCCAACCCTTTGTTTTCCAAACGCTTCATTTTTCAAAAAGCCTTTACAAATTATTAAATTAGTACAAAGTTGACCGATCCTTTATGAGGAGGGTCTCGCTTGGATTTCTAGGAACTTCTTCCACGCCGTTGCCTCAGCAGCAAGGCCTTCAAATGCGCATGGCTCCAGGAACTGAATGTTGATTTGAAGCTTTTCAACTTGGTTCCTGATGGCCTCGATCCTTGCGGGGCTCAACCGAAGCTGATCTTATAGAATCTACATGCTAACGGCTGCGTGGCCTACTTCGTTCCTCAGCACCAGGTCATCAATGGATTGAATCTACTGCGTCCTGGTCTTTGCATCTTGATGTCTTTTCTGCAATATTTACACAAAGGTCTCATGATCCGGGAACTCTTCAAGCCTATGCTTAGCTTCTGTCTGACAGTGGTTGTACGTATTAAGGAGCCTTCTAAAATATTCTGAGCATGCTCCTTGCACCCTTTTGACGGCCTTCTTGAAATCCTCAGTGGTGCTGACAACAAACTCTACTAGGTCATGATCTCTTTTGAGGGCTTGCTGGTCCTTGGATGGTAGCTCTGCTGGGACCTCTGCATTGCTTTCTAGTCTTTCCATTCTGGCATTTAAGACCTCAAGAACATCCTGGGACCTGTCTACGAAGTATGAAGAAGTTTCCATAATCTCCTCTAGCCGGCTATCAATCTGAGGGACTTTGCACCTTTCTTCTTCCATAGCAGTCTGTAGCTGTAGCATTTTAGCCTTCTGAGCCACGATATATCCTTTAAATGGCTGCATATAAACTTGTTGTTCCTTAGCTACCTCTAGATCAGCAGTCAGAGAAGCTAGCTGCTCTTGATGTTCCTTTCTCAGCTCTAGGGTGTGCTCATTGTTGGCATGTATAAGGATCTTTAACTGTTCTTCCGGGTCTTCCACCTTTGCCAGTAACTATTCCTTATCCCTCTTTAGGTCCTGGGATTCCTGTTGTGCTTTCTCTAGGGCCTCCTGTGCTGTTTCCTTGGATTGCATCTCTACTTGGAGGGCATGGACTTCACCCTTTGAGGATTCCATTTCCCTTTGCATGTGTTCATACTTCCTCTTGAGTCTATTACCCTCATCTCTTTCTTTTCTCAATGTATCTTTTAGCTGAGTGGAGGTCTTCTTAGCTGAATCTAGTTCAATCATCACCCTGTTTATGTTATCTTCAGAGGCATCTATCATTGCAGCCCCGGCTCTTATCGTGAGCCTAGGATCCTTGTCTCTCCCTAGCATGACAGCTGTATCTATTACCATCTTCCCTAGTAGATCTTTCGCTTCCACTTTCGTTTCCGTCCTCCTCATTATTCTTTTGGTGGCCCTGTCATAATAGACAGTATTGAAGTCAGGGACTTCTTCCCCCTTTTTTTGGATGAAAGGCACTAGCTGGAGCATAGGGGCTACAGGAGTGCTGGCAGTAGGTACTTGAAAGATCTGCACCTCAGGGTTTTCCTCCTCCCGGCTCTGCCCTGTTGGTGTTTCAGAAGCTGGCTGTTATGTCAACTCTATTCTTTCAGCCCCCTGCTTTTGGAGCTCTTCATCTAACTTTCTCTGTGCTTCTTCGGCTGCTTGTCTAGCTGCTTCTTCTGTTTCTCTCGCTGCCTCTTTTGCTATCTCAGCTGCTTCTTGGGCAGCTTTCCTTTTCTCTTCTTCTCCCTTCTGTAGCCACTCTGCAGCCTCCTTTTCCAACCTCTGAGCTTCCTCATTTCTCCTTTTGGCTTCTTCTTCAGCTCTGGCTTGTTCAGCTTTGGCTTGTTCAGCTTTGGCTTGCTTTGCCCCTTTTCCACCTTTGGTGGGGTTCTTTGGTTTGAATCTTCTGCTGAGTGCCATCATTTTTGGGGCATTCCGGAAGACAGATTCTTCCTTATCATAATGATGGGTATATTCGAAAAACACCTTATGCTTCTTACAGTGCTCAGCTATCTTACCATGAGTGTCATTTCACCAGAAAGGCATCTCACCAAAATGGAACTTCCCTAGTTCCTCTATGAATTCGGCAGCTTGTTTTACATTGGTGAATTTGTAGCTACCTAGCTTGAATGGTAAAGAAGGATATGTAGTCTTCTTGTGTTGGAACAAGAAACTACCTATTCCGTCAATGAACACCTGCATGACCGCCTCTTTATGGATTATATAATCCGTTGCATATTTTGGCAGCAGAAAAGGTGTCTTTGATCCTCCATACATTCTAAGATACATACCATTGTCAGTTAAGAAATAATCTGCATGTTTTTCTATTACCAGCATGGCACCTTCTGACATGCAGTCACATTCCTTCTGAAAAATGAGCGTGTAGAGTGGCATAATGAAATGATCACAGACCTCTCTGTAATGACTATGGTACTGGTGAGCCCACAATGGTCTGTAAGTGGCATATACAGGCATTCTTTCCTTGTCCCAGATACACTTGATACCGGGGAAAGGCTGGTTGCACAGTATGCAGTCTATCAAAATGGAACTCATATAGAATTCATATTTTTTCTGGGCTTCTCCTCCTCCCAAGGCTGCAGCTAAGCAAGAAGAGAGACTACTTGATACAAGGCTGGCCTAGTTGAAGACTGTTCCTTGGGTTTCCACATGGAACATAATGGGGATCCACTCAAATTTGAAGAGTCTGCCATGAGCTCTCCCAAAGATCATGTTAAGCATCAGGGCTACAAATCTGTAAGGAGCCCTCAAGCTCGCTGTATCATAATCACCGGTTTCTCTGTGTCGATAGAGCTTTCCTGGCAAGAGCATTTTCTCCAAGGTTTCCACCAAATCCATCCTAATGTTATCCAACCAATCATTAGATAGAAAGATTTGAGGTTCTGGAAGGTGGTAAGCCAACGCCACATATCTTGGGCTAAATGCAGCATAGCCCTGGCCTTCAAAATTTCCTATGATCATTGTGTTCGTGTTTGTATCGGGCAGAATCCATCTCATTACCTCAGAGCATGGGAACAGCTCTGGTCTAGTAGCAACCTTCATGATGGCGGATTTCTCTATGTTAGCATAAATGGGTTCTTCTTTGAGACCCATGTCGGGAACCTCCCTGCGGGAAATCAATCTGTATATCTCACCCCATTTGTACTCGGGTTCAATACCAGAGACACATTGGGTGTCTTCATATATGTATTCAGTCTTTGTCTTAGCTTCTGCTTCTGGCACTTCTTCCACCACTGGGGACTTCTTCTTTTGTCTTTTGGACATGGTGGACTCAACTTCTTCCTGCCATATATATAACATTGTAGTATTAAGACATTCAAGGTGCATACATTTATATGACAGAGTGCAGCACTTTATTCTATCTATGTAGATCATGGCAGAAACTAGTTGATGAAACTACAATATAAGTTTGCATACTTGACTAACCAAATGCACACTACTTAGTGCTTTTGTCTCTATCTTAGCATGATGCAAACATTTTGTATGATATTTAAAACATCCCATCAACCATCTTCTAGACTGCAATAAAATTACACCCATATGCAAAGTGCCATTTTCATGTGTTTAAAGTGAAAGCAAGTAGAGAAACCAATGGATGTATGCACAACCCAACAATGCCTTGGCTATCAGAATTATTAGCATGAAATAGACTCAGTCTTGTGCAATACAGTGGGCAATGTCCCACTGCTGCATGATACTAATCTCTATCAATCATATTTGAGTCGGCATTAAAACTACATCATTTCACAGTATGTCGTTTCTCTCATGAAAACAATTCGTAAAGCAAATGCCTCAAATGCAAGGTACAAATGTAACTGTCCAACAATTCATCAATGTGGTCTATTGTATGGCAAATGAAAAAATGGGGGGGGGGGATATCGAGATCATGCTAACCACCTAGGTTTTCTACATCAAACATTTTGACAACATAACGTTAGCAGGGATAACATTGGTAACGACTTATGCTGTTCATGGAATGATAATTACATCAACTCGGCTATACACCCCGGGTGTTACTGTCATTTTTATGCACATGACGCCTTCACCAAAACCACTATCCATGCTATCCTCCCTTAGCGAACTACTACAACGGCACAACCCTCTTGACCACCTAGGGTTTCAGACAACCGAGATCCGCTGGACTGCATGGGACGGCGCGGGCAAAAGGTTGGGGTTCGAAACCAGGCAAATGGGAAATTTGACCAATGGAGAAACCATCAAACCACAAGAAAATCCACCACAAACTCTTTCTGGACCTCATCATCAAGCAAGGGGAAGCTAGGTGCAGGCGGCATAACGGCCGCCTGCACCGCGCCTTCATACACTACGCATGGGGTAGGGAAATACAGGCCGAGGTCAAAAATAATCAATACATGGGTTTTAAAAGAAAAAAGCGCCCCCCCCCCCCAACCGCGAATAGTTAACCTACATGGAAATTCTCAATATGTAGGCGCAAAACGTCGGGTGGACAAGAAGAAACAACTATGGCAAACCTAACGACGGGTAAAAACTTTGTACACAAGCAGAACAGGGATAGGGGACACAATCCTAGTATTACCCCCAACCGCAGCAAACATCACCAAACAAAAACCTTGAATAGAATGAGGTAGGGTGATAACGAGCCTACCTGGTAGTGACGCATAGCTGACGAGGCGAAAGCGGTTGAGCTTCCTCAACTAACACCTGGGTGTGAGTATCGGCACGATGGTCCACGAGGTTCGAGGGGTCGACAGCACAGAGATGATTGCAATAGCTCAGGAAACATAAAACAATAGAAAAATAAACGATGTCCCCGTATATATAGAAAAAGGACCACACGTGTGACATGACGTATCGGGCGGGAAACGATTTTGAATCGGGCGGTAGGAACTCCAAACCTTTCGCAATGGTGGAAAGCCACAACATCAACCTGTCCGCAATGATGAGCAAGGCGCGTAAAAAAAAATGATCGGACGTCGGCGGCCTTTTAAGTCGGGAGTCAAAAGCTTGAACTCCTCCGCAACGGCGGACACCCATAACAAAACATCGTCCGTAAACTCACATTGGAAAACCACTGACTCTACGTTGGAAACATAAAGCTCCAACCCGCCTGCAACATTGGAGAGAGAAAATGGTAAAAGGCCTCGAAACACACAGATCGACAAGAAAGCGAAACTTAGAACCCCAGTTGATCCGCAACAGTGGAGACCAAAACAATTATCCATCCGCAACGTTAGACAAGGAGATAATCATCCCTTCCGACATAGAACCAAATAACACCCGCAACGATGAAGAACCCAAAACCACCCGCAACAGCAAAAAGACAAGGCAGTAAATCTCCGCAACGGCGGGAAATTCAAACGAACTAACTCCTGATTTAGAATGACTTCAAAGGTACTCAAAAGGCATCGATAAGCTTGATTATGCATGGGATTATTTTAAGCATTAAGGAAGAAAAACAGATCGATTGATAGAGCAATCCAAAGTGCTGGAAAACGTTCCAAAAGTCCATAAACCAAAACCAGGAAGAAAAACCAACTAATTCAAAGTAGAGGAGGGTCCTAAATTTTTTTAGAATTTTGGGAAATTGTTGCAGCTGCAACAGGTCTCACAATACCATGGCATGGATCTATTCACATCACCAAGAGAAACATCCCAAAAAAACTTGCATCGAATAAAAAACATCATATATATATATATAATAATACAAACACATTTATTAAATTCCAATTAAGTTGTTGTTCCTACCTATGCACTGGCCTTGCTTGTTCATGACTTTGGTGACCCAAATTTTGTGTGAACCAATCAACTACTTCTGCTGAGCACTTGAGTCGAGATGCACTATGACTCATTTGGTACCTCCAAAGTTCTCGTTTCACATATGCACCTGCGCCATCATGTTCACCCTTGCTGTGCCCTGTTTCAAAAAATATCCAAGTGTGTCGAATACCTGTCTCTTTGTGAAGATGACTCAACCAATAAAATGAGCGTGCTGATTTGAACTGCCCTGCACACCCATCTGACCAAATCCAGTGTTCTGTAAATGACACCCCATTCTTTTTGAATTAATCATAAATCATCCCAAAGCAGTGTTGAACAAACAAGGTGTCATGCTCACGATCATCACTAACATAAAAATGGTATTCCTTGATCACATCGCGTGACTAAGTAGTGCTATCCCTACCATCAATGCTCTCCTAAGCATGTCTATACAAAACATATACGAACATGGACACCTAGTCAGAGTGATAATATTCACTTTGTATCTCTCTCTGAGGAGCAAATGTGTAATTCTCAGCAAATTCTACCACTGATAGGATTGTGCCTAGCTCAAAAACCTCATGAGAATGCTTAAATTCTAAAGCTAGCCACCTAGACCTGTGGGAGTGTTTAATGTATTTGTAAATCTAACTTTGAAACTTGTCCATGAAGTCTAAAATAGGACTATCATCCTTAAGCAAGTCGATCCTCTTAGATGGTACATGTGAAGAAGATGATGGATTCATGGAGACATACTCATATCTCTTCCACTTAACTGTGATATCTGACAATTCAGGGTGTGTTGGATCGATAGGAAACTTCCTATGGAACAATGCCAAATCACCACATTCATGGAATCTTCTCCCACCTACACACCTTTTAATGAAAAACACATTTTTAGGATTCCTATTGCATAGTATCATAGAAATAAAATCCCACATTGTGTGTGGAGCTCGTTCACCATACCAATGTTTTTTGCAAAAATCCACAAATTTGTCATAGTATAACTGGAATTCAACGTGGTATCGACAACAAGAAGTGTCTCGAATCGTATTCAGCCTAATATACCATTGTTTCAACTTACTGAACATGGTAAATGAGATTTGCACACCCGGATTTGGTTCTTTGAATTCCTCAAACAAAGCAACTCAAGTCATCTCCATAACATGCTTGCAATGCTCCTTATAAATGCCTCTACTAGAACATTGTCACAGGACATGTTTTTGATTTGGTATAGCACGAGAATGGTTGTCCCAATAATATATCACCTTCTCTCCGATGCCCTTTTCCATCTTGTCTTTATATGCTTCTCTACATATAAGATCCCAACAAGTAGCTTCATCATTTTCATCTATCTTACCCTAAATTTAGTGTATTTGTGCAGTGTTTTTCTTGAAATGTGGAGCAACTTTGACATTGTTGCGACCATTCGATTTCTTGAGGTCTCGAAGGGAATTGGAAGCTTCAACTTAAAAAATAAAGCATTTGAACGCGATTATATTTGCCAAAAGAAAGAACTTACAAAGTGGTTATATATGCTCAAGCAAGAAAACATTTCATTCTGAATAGCTGAAATAAGCTCATGGAAAATTAATTTATGTTGTCCATCCATGTTTAGCAATCAAATGTCAGTCTGAAGATCGAAAGAAGTTGTTTTAGTACACCTTTAAATAATAAGACAATGAGTGTAGTTTGTAAACTTCGTTTTTAGTACAACTTTAAATAATAAGACAATGACCGTAGCTTGTATATGTGAGCATAATCAAATATATTTTTTGCTCAATCTTTTTTAAAATCATCTCATAGTGAATTACAGTTGAAAAGTATGAGGATGCAAAACCAAACTATTGGTGAACCAAACACTTTGTTTATAACTAGAATCAAAGAAAGCAAGGTATTTGCACATGGAAATACTCAACATCTGTATTTTGAATAATGGTTATGTTACTAGCAATAAGTTGTCTCCATTTTGTTTTTTGTTTTATAGGCTAGACATCATATCAAACCATATTGTCACAAAATTATAAAACCAATTGTTGGTCTCCTTTGGGCAGACTCGGGTTTACTTGTATACATATACCAACAATACCCCTAGTTCACTGGCCCTTTCGGTGACAGACCACAGAACAGCTTGAAGTATCACCCGAAGTGATCTTATGGGTTGGTCGAAGACTCAGGTGTCTTCAACCAAGTTCTGTAGCATCCTAGTGTCTCACGACTCTTCTTATCCAGTAGGTTCTGTCGACGAGGCATTGTTCTCCCTTACTCACTAGTTCTGATAGGGGAAGGACTCTATCGCATCGCAGCCTCTAGGACGATGCACAACTTTCCCCTCTACTCGCCTCGTATCCTGCAATCTCTCACACCGTAGCTTCCCCTACGGTGCGATAGCACCTTTCTAAGTTGCAATATCTTCTACAGCAAGGATCAATGTGACTCTCAAGGTCCAAATCCTTTCTCTCTTAGTAGAATAACTCTGTTAACCTTCACCAGGGTGTTAAACAACCTTACTTATACCTCCACAGTTCAACACTCTTAACATCAACTATACTCAACTTGTTGGGTTAAATATGCAAGAATCACTTAACACTGTAACTATTACTGTCGTGAATCAAGTACTAATAACTCATATACATAATACTTGATACATTCAACTTGCATGTAAACCTCTATGCTACTGTAATTGAAAGATAATAGACATACATTAACTGTAAGCAAAGTTAATGTAATGAATGACAGATAGCAATAAGTAACACAAACACATGAATCAATCGCACAACACACAGATTTTACGTGGTTCACTTCTAGGGTAGAAGCTACGTCCACGAGAACTGGTTTATATATTATATCTTGAGGGAGTAAACATAGTTCCGTTGCAACCTCATATGCAGCTCGAGATCTTATGGGAAACTCCGCACACATAGCCGGGAGCCCTTCTCTCTTAGATCTCTTCTCTTCTTATATTTCCTTCTTACAATATACTCTTCTCCTCTCTCTCTCTCTCTCTCTCAATCGCTACGGATTGTTACATTCAGGCTCTATGAGCCAGCTACTGGTTACAGTAAGATAACTACAGACTAAATAATAGAACCAGAGCTTGATTGTCTATGAGCTAACAGACCAACTGACTCTCTAATTGCCTGACTAGCTAGCTAATTGTCTGAACAGCTAACCTTTCACAATACAAAATACATGCTTTTATAGGCGACCCGAAGGTCTCGCCATTACAACACTGTGGGCATTTCCCAACAGTAACCCAAAAACCCTAACTTGTGATAGTCGGCCTATCTGTACTTTGAACTTGCCACTTTCTATCACACCACAGCTTTCTGCAGTCTTCCACGCTTCCCAGCGCTGATTGTGGGTACAGGTGCTGCTTCCTCGGTCGCTCCCCTTTTGTCCTTTGTCTTCAATACCTCATCCCGTTGCTCCTTTTCTCTTTATGAGGGTAGCTAAGCCCTCCTGTCTTCGCCACTGCCTTCAATGCAGTGGTTGAGCTCTCTCTTCTTGGCCACTCAGGTACTGTTTTCTCTTGACTTTCCAGTCCCGATAGTCACGGTTTTCGGTGCTGATATGCAGCAGGAAACGTACTACAGAATCTTGGCTTTACCTTATCTATTATATCCTCTCCAAAACTGTCTATCCTCCAAAAATGGCAGCTTCTCCTGTGGCTGCGGGGCCCTACTCCAACACCAATTATAATGGTTAGTAATCTATTAAGCTATATTAATAATACTCAATTTCCAGGTTGGGCATTTGATATTTGGTGCACTTGTGTAGAGGTTGAAGGTAGTCAAGAGCTGAGTTGCAGAGTATTTAATGCAACTGCAACAAGCTTAAAGATGGTTGGATCTCTAACAACTTAAAATACAATAATCATCAAACTTGCTGCAATAGCATTAAATGATTTTCAGCTTAATGGATAGCTCTTGCCTTGAAAATAAACTTCTAAACTTTTAGAGACTGATACTATCATTTAATGGCTTCTACATCTTCACACAAATAACATCTAAAATTGGGCACACTGATTTTGAAGGATTGAGTGTATTTTCAGTTCAACTGTAAGACCCTTATCATACAAGACCTAGGTATGCAACCACCTATATATTTTGTATATAAATAACTAAAACACAGGTTTGAGTTCTATGAAGCAGAAGCACAAATGTACATACAATCTTAAATCTTATTGAAATATAGGGTTTATTGTAGTATTTCCAAAAGATGTTGAGACTCGAAAATCTATTAAAGAGAGAGGATTATATTCTCTACTTCCCTTATTATCCTACTTGAAATCATTCCATATCCTCAAGAGGTATAAATCTTGATACGAAAACAATGACAAGTAGGGATGTCCTATCGATATGTCTATTTGTACCTTAGCAAAGCTTGGCTCCAGATTACGAGGAGGAACATAACTTCATAATTTTTATTGGTAGAATGTGAATGTTTGGAAACATAGAATTAAAATCGACCCAGTTATGGTAAAATGTTAATTAGATGTCAAAATCTATATGAATAGTAATTACTCGAGAGAGTTAACAACTATTTTTTTTAATTATAAAATCTTAATGGAAATGCTCATTGTTCCCAACTTCACAACTATATAGATATCTTTTCTAAATCACTTTTAAGATAAAATAGAACTTACATGTACTCTGAAATTAAAAAAAAAATATTCAGTCGCATTAACCTAAATCATTCACGTGAATTTTGAACCCATGATTAATAGTTCATTCTACTTTTAGTTTGATGCTATATTATTTACAAATGAATCATGACCCTCGACGTCCTATGGATGAATATATGCACAATCTAGATGTTCTTCAATTTTTTTGGATGAACTTTCTCATTATGATATGTAAAGAGGATATTATATGATTTTCTTATTGCGCTCGAGTTGTGTCTCGGGAAGTAGGTCAAATGGTATAATGCTTGCTTTATGCAAAGAAGAAATGTTGGTAATTACTTATATTGGATCAAAGTTGTTATGCATCCTTTTAATTGTTCAAAATGAGAATTGAGAGCATTTCATCTGCTTGTGCTTGTTCCCCCTTGGGGGCCATTTTGGATTACATAAATATAATAAAAATTTGAATGGTCTTCAAATAACGCAAACCAATAATGGAAAAACATGAAATCCTTTTCTCATTAAAACAAATCCAATAATGCAAACCATTAATAGAAAACCATGGCTTTGTTAATGAAATTATGAGGACGTTAAATATGCACCCAAGAGTAGCCAAGATTATGGAAAAATTAATTATGGTATGGATTGTTTAGCACATAGATTATAGGCTGACTTCGTAACTAGTTCGATGACCTACACATAGTTCAAATTTGTTTATTAACAGAGTTTGGAGTTCATAATTGGTTTGATAAACAAAATTCTACAGGAATAAGATCGGTAAACCTCAAATTTATTCTAGAGTTAAATGAAAATAATTACTAATAAAATAGTTATCATATGATGAAGAAGAAAATCGTTGAAATCACCTCCTAAATATTATTAAATACATAAATATAGATATAGAAACGAAAAATCACTAAAATCACCTCAAATCACCTCCCAATTTTGATAGACTTACACTTATTACCTGTCACTTCATGTGGGTCGTTTGGAAATCTTATCCCATGACCTTGTACATATAAAAACCAGTGCATCAAATCTCATAAATAATATTTCAACTACAACAAAAACATATATTGACTTCAATTATCGTTTCCTGCCAGTGCATCAAACATATCACAATTCAATCATGTTATATACAATATTGATATCACCTTCCATAGTCATGGACTCAACTAGAGTCTTTCTTGTGTTTCATGTACCTACCTTTCCTATCACACTAGACAAACACACAAACCATTAGAGTACATTCTACATATCTTTTGTCAATCATACATTACTCTAAAACATTTTAAGACTTTAAATTATTGTTGATAACTTAACATGATTTTTTGTTCACAATTAAAATCATAATAATCATAATTTACTCATAAATATGTAATATCATTTTTCTTCGGTCATATCTCATCATGAATTCATTGTTTCACACATGTCCAGGCCATCCAAAACTGGATGTCTTAAAAAATACATCTATACAAAGTTTTTATATCTCAAATAAACAAAGAGCCAAGTCACTCGTCATAAGATTCCCTCAATTAATAGTTATTCTTATCTCAAAAGTGAGGGTAAAAACATGGTGTTACACTAGCTTAAAAACAAAATAAATTTAAATAATGACCATTCAAACAAAAATAACAATAGTATATTTCATATACTCCTAATGATGGTACATGGACATTTCCACCTTATAGTTCTTGTTAAAGAGTAGTTCCATGTTCCATCTGTTTCTTATAAAGTCAAAATGGTTTACAATTTTTTTCTATAAATAGTCATAATTCCCGTCATCATATTATACACAACTAAGAAATATTTTTTAAAAGATAAAAAATTCAATAATAATATTTGTTTTTCAAAAATTATTTTAATGTATAATTTGAACCTCATTTTGAATGGATCTCATGGTAAGGTAACTTTTGCATGAGAGTGCCTTTTTCATTTTTGATGAGTCATCATGTGTTTTTTCAAAGTCATAAAAGTGTATATCATGTCTTTTGCTAAGGGATTCCACCTATTTTTTCTAGAGATTGTTGCAAAGATTATTTTAATGGGGGCATCGCAAGAGGGGACTATATATGGGGGAGTTAGGGTTGTCATATGGATGAATGAATATAAGCACTACAAATTTATGCCAAATTATGGGCTTGGAACTAACACCAAGTTGGAGTTGATAATCTTGTGGATGTTATTATTTTGTGTAAAACATTTCGGCATTAGAGAGATAAGGGTGATTGGAGACTCAAAAAATTGCATAGATTGGATCAATGGTAAATGCACACCACAAGTTGTTTAAGTTGGTAGTTGGATATATAAAATCAAATATTTGATTTAATTTTTGTCTCATGTAATCTTTGAGCACATCTATATGGAATTCAACAAAGATGCTGACAATTTATTGAAAGCCACTCTATAGGAACATGAGGGGTTTATTAATTATCAACTCTATCAAAACATCTCTATCCATGAACAAGGTCAAATACAGTTATATTAAGTATCTAATGGGGGAACACATATTCCAGTGCTACATCTCTAGTATTTACCTCTTCTTAATCAATCGGTTGACATATATAATGGAATATATGAACAAGACATTAGTGAAAGAAGAATATTGCAGCTCCATTATATATATATATTTTGGATAACTTTTTTTGGGGTTTTTTTCACAGGTTTCCCTTGAAAGTGCACTCGGGATATTCAATATCTTATTGAATATGCCATCAATAATAATGATAGAGACATTTTTAGATTACTTATAGGGATTCCATATATATTATTTTTTAGAATTTGCTGAATGTATCGGACTATATGTAATGTATTAACCATTTCCTTTATTTTTTGATACTATATTTGGTCTATATTTGCAAAGGTGGATTAACTCTTAGTCTATGTGGAGGATCGAATAGGAATATTTTCTATGATGTAACTATTGGCTAGATGGACACATACTTTTCTTAATATAAAGTATAACTTTTTTTAGTTGTGAAAAAAATGTCTTTTTGGTAAGGGAACTTTTGCATAAGAGCACCTTTTCCATTTTCGAGAGTCATCGTGTCTTTTTTCAAATTCATCAAAGTGTATATCATGTCTTTTTCAAAGTCATGATACACTTTTTCAAAGTCGTCATAGAGTCATCATGTCTTTTTTCAAAGTCATCAAAGTGTATATCATGTTCAAGTAGGTTTAAACAATCTTTTGGATACACAATATGAGGAACTATGTGGGACGAACTTTGAGAAATAGATTTTTTGTATCCCTACTAAAATAAAACCCTAGCTTTCATGGCAGTGATGGGAGGAGAGAGAGATGCTCCCTCTTATAAAGAAATTATTTCCTGTTATTTGAAACCCAACATACACTAATATGACAAAGGAAAAGGTTAGGAATCATAGGAGGCACGCAAATATGGACAGAGAGGTGCATGATGAAGCTTAAAATACCCCTCGCCCACGAAACACCAAGAATAGAATTGGATCCACAACAATTGAAACCAATAGCTCCAACCACTAATAAATACATCCCTAAAACCATCTAAAATGCCTAGGTACAATCTAAATTCACCGAAAGTTAGTGCATACATTTAGTTTATATAATATCACACCCTAATCAAGAAATTTATGGGCCACTTTCCATTAGAGAAATATTTGATTATATGTATAGACACAAGATGGAAGTTGAAAGGGAAAATTGACATGAAACTTAGGGAAAAGGGCTTCTTCATGACAATATTCTCTAATATGCAATATAAAGAGCATGTATTTTAGGGTGGCCTATACTTTTTCACTTTGATCAGTCTATTTCTTTGACATTGGAAGGAAAAATTTATCATAGACATGGATGATTTCTCTATTGAACCGATCTGAATATGGATGTATTTCTTTCCATAGAAATATTATAATGAAGAAAAATTTGAGGGGGTAGGTAACACCTTAGGAACCTTTGTAAAAACATTGAAAATCACTAAGCATGGGAGATACACCTCCCATGTTATAATATATGTCTACCTTAATGTGGCACAACCCCTCCCAAAGTCAATATGTCTCAGTTACAAGGACAACGATTGGATGGAAACCCTTGAATGTGAACATTTCTTGTTATGTTTCCATAATTTCCACAAACATGGTCACTTATTTAGAAATTTCCCACTCAACAAGGACACGATATTCCCATGGACCATTGAGCAACTAAAGACAGAATCCTTCACAAAGGTTACTTCAAGGAAAAGGTAGGTGAGAAAAAAACCTTGCATAGCACAATAGAATAACCTCACAACCAATAACAACTTAAAAACTCTAATGGATTAGAAGGGCCGATATGATTCCCCAGAGGAAGCTCTAGAATCCTCTAACATCCAGAAATTGGCCAATACATCCTTGGAAGCTAAATACCCAAAATTCATAAAGGTTAATTAAAAGAACAAGACTATATTTCAAATATCAACTAGCAAAGAAATCAAGAAAAATAATAAAGGAAGAGAAACTCATGGAGTTCAAATATGGTGAAGAAATGGAATTGAAAAAAATAGATATCCAAGGAATAGTAGATGATTATGAATGATAGGAAATGTAGTCCATTCGAGAAAAGAAAATCTAGTTACTCAAATACACCTTGCACATGAGTCGATCCAAGAAACATCCTTTTTAAACCAAGGAAGATATAAACCTCTCTCTAGGTTTCAAAAGCATAACCCCCCAATATTCATTAAAACCCATGAGAGATGAATAGAAAAGAGTTCAAAGTCCAAAAAAAATCTCCTAAAATATTTAGGAGTGAAACTGGTAAACTCTGGTCAATAAGTGCCCATTACGGATAAGTTCTACCCATTCTTATAATTTATAATGAATATCATCACTTGAGTCATCAAGAACTTTAACGAAAAAGTAAGTAGTGGAATCTGAGAAACATGATCTTTGAAGAAAAACAACTTTAATCATGATCCAAGAGTCTGAATGCTTAGGAGGTATCCTAGACATAATAACTTAGCACATATGGAAAAATTTGCATTCCATGGAAGTGGATAAGAAGGGTATGGATAACAAATTAGCCATTATTTGGGATCCAAGATAAACTTAATTAACAAATCTCTCCTCAACCCCAAATACCGTTTCAACAAAATTCACCCTATATGGACAACAGCCATAGGATATGTAACAAATGTCTATGGTCCACAAGAACTATAGGAAAAAAATCCTTTCTTAACACTCTACAAGCATTGCAAACCATCACTGAGAATTATCAATTGGTAATCGAAGGATATTTTAACATCATCACCTCCCTATACAAAAAATAGGGGGTATTTGAAGACTTGATGTATACATATATTATTTCAAAAGGCTCATCCATGAACTCAATATAGTGGACAGTTAGATAATGAACTATATACACACTTCGAAAAAAAAGAGAGGAGGGTCCCATTAGATAGCCTCTTGATTAATCCATTTCCTCGTATCATAATCCATCATGCTTCAAGAAAAAACCATGGATGATTCCATTCTTCCCTACTTTGGATTTAATCATTGGCCAGTTTGCCTCATTATAGGTTTGGGGGAACCACCTGAAAAGAGACATTTCATATTTGATAAATTTTTGTTAAATCATCCAAATTCTAGGAAAACATGACCACCTGGTGGAGGGAAGTTTCCATCAACAAATATTTGGTGTCCCTAAGGAAAGCTAGACAAAAGATGAATATTATGGTCTTGTGACGAAAAGAAGATGCAACAGAAAGAAGCTGCAACGAAAAAATCCACGATGAAAGAAGACACAATGAAATAATTCGCTACGAAAGGAGTCATGATAGAAAAGGAATAAAGAAAGTCAAATAGTAGAAGTTTGATTGATTTTGGAAAGAATCAGTTCAACTAAAAGCTTGCTTTAGTAATAAACTATCGTTGTATTTTGGGTCGATAGTGCCTATTTTTAGATGTAACTCAATGTATTGAAATAGAAATACATCTTGTCAACTAATAGTTTTGAGTCATTTGATGGTTGGATCAAGAATTGTAAAAGCAAAAAGGCTTATAAAAAATTAAACCCAAGTTATGCCCGAGTTGACCAGTCGAAGATAGGAATATGCTTGATCCAGGTTGTGTGCGAATCGACGATTTAGAGAAGAGAAGAAATGCATATATAAAGAGAGAGACAAAAACAAGAGAGAATGAGACGAGAGAAGAACGTATGAATTGTAAAGAATATCTAAATAAAAGTATGCAAGCTGAGTGCATAGACCAAAGGTGCTAACCTATTTCTCATTCTAGATGAAGAGCACCTTTTTGGTTTTTCCGAGATGGGTTTACATGTTATATCTTGTCTATGTATATATTTGATAGTTATGTTTATGTAGAATGCATGTTTGTCATGAATGAGTTGATATGAATATCTCGCACAAACTCTGTTATGAATAAATTCATATATATGTGTGTGTGTGTGTGTGTGTGTGTGTGTGTGTGTGTGTGCGTGGAACATCAAATAGATTGAATATGTGATAATGATTTATGTTAAATACTGCAATATGTGTTGATGGATCAGTAGATAGTTATCTTGAATGAATTAGTGAAAACACAAAGCATAATTCCCAGATTTAGTCGAGTGATTTGATAAGTACTGCAAGAGTGAAATTCCCCACATAACTGTAGAAACATGGTTCTAGAATTTCCCATAAGATATCTCGAGTGAGACTTCAACTGTGTGTGTTACCGATGGAATCCTTCTTTGGCGGGATGATATCTTGGGTTTTGTTGACAAGCAAGGGATATGAACCTGGGCCGATTGAAATTACATCAACAAATGGGTTCATTGTCGGGACCATGAATAATTCTGGTGGGGGTATGTTTTGGCACTCGATGAAGCTGGAAATTCAAGACTAGGTTCATTTCAAAGCACTAGAGTTTGCATAAGAAGAAAGTGAAGGATCACAGCTGAATCCGACAAAGTGGTTGGAATGACACCTTTACACAAATATTCATGATATTTTATTTAGCCAATTTCCTATTGTATTGCATGAGTGGTTGTCGAAGCTAGCGAACCAGAGGAAATTTTTTCAAGGAGGAGAACTGACATAGTGGATTCATGTTGTAATCAATTAGATTGCAAGGTTACCAGTAATACACATAAAGAATCATATAAACATATCAGTTACAAGAGACAAGATTGGTAGACAAAATAATAGATTATATTACTCAATACACATGGGTTCATACAATAAACCGAACCGAATATCTATCTAGCTCAACAACATATACATATGTTTACAAAATAGTTATAGTAACTACCTGTCAGTTCAACTAACCGATACGACCTATGAGGTTGACATAATCTACAATTAGTTTAATAACGAGTCTATTCGGCTAAGCCGACTAGCTCCTCTAGCATCTCCCCTGGCAAAAAAATATTTCTTCGTCCCAAAGAAACAGGGAGGAGGCAAAATATTATGTCTTAAGTAGTTTCTAGAATGTTTCGTTATGGGATGTCTTGTCTGATTGATGGTTTCTTTTGTATGCAAACTTCCACAATTTTTTCTATAGTAATTGCTAGCTAGTGCTGGAAATCCTATTAAGTGTGAAGTTCCTTCTGAATGTCAATTGTCAGATTTGTGAGACTTGACAAGTTCTCTATTTTCTGTTGTATGTTTAAGTAAACAATATTGCTCATGTTAGCCCCTAGGAGTTGTGCTTTTCCCTCAACAGTGTCAAGTAGTCATTTCATGTGCGGACGAATATTGTCGAGGATGTCTAGGTCGGGGTAGGCTTGATTGATCCAATGGTGTACTTGCTTCTCTAATTTGGCTAGTTTTTCCATCTCTAATACAAGTTGGTCCTGAATTTCCTTCTCCATGGATTCTATGTTCGCTCGTTGGTCGTGCAGTGATTTCATGAGCACACACATATCCCATACATGTTGAAACACTTGCCCGTAATATGTGAACCAATTTCTTATAACTTCCTCTGTGACAGTGGATTCTTCCATATGTTCTTTGAGTATGTTATGGGCTACTGAGAATGTTGTATACTGATTTCTCGGTAATACAGAGGTCTCTTTTGCCCGTTCCTCCTTTTTTTCCTATAATTGTGTCTTAAAACTCGACACGAGACTTTCAAACAATTGGTATGATTTTTCCAATGGTCATCATCTAATCCAAGAACTCGTCATCTAATCCACCGGTTGAAAAGAACTAGTAATCCTATATCCAAGGTTGTCGACTTTTGGGTTGATAGTATTTTGGGAGGATATATCACAAAAATTGCAGTTGACACAATAAAATCGTACAGTGAGACTGCAAGAGAATTTTTCCAAGGACTTAGAGGTCACTACCTAAAATATTTAAAATATTGGATAAATATGTTGGTATGTGAGAAAGGGATCCTGAGAATAGAGTACAATGGATAAATATTTGTGCGTGGATACCTGGGATATTTCGCAAGAGAAGTTTGAGTAAAATGGCTCAAAGTAAGCTGAGATGTTTTTTGGTGACAACGAGGCTAAGCTAGAAAGTGGATTCTTGAGGAGTGGAAGAAGATTTTGGTCGGGAAAGAGAAGAACGACCACTACAAGAAGAGGAAGTTGCACTGCGACCGAAGGAGAGGACTACAAATTGGCACCGCACTTTAATGAAGGATCGTGTGATGAGGAATAATAGTACTAAATTATATCTGAAAAACAAGACGAAGATGAAGTACTAGATCCATATCAATATTATGACATACCTACGACCTCATGTACATCTCCGAAGGTAAGATCTAGAAACTCATCACCCAATGGCTTTGTCACTCAGAATAATAGACAAGGAACTCCCACTAGCAAAACATTTAATTCAACAATACCAAGAATAAATAGAATGGTCGGGAACGATCTAAATTTGCCAATGTTTAATGGAAATGTGTTAGAAGGCCGTGGTCAACATTGGTTTCTATGCTAATCCATATGGGCTGTGTGATAGGTCCAATATGAAGCCATTAAGAAAGCTTAAATGATCACAATCCTTAGAGGTCATGTGTTGGATTGGTACATAAAATTCTCTGTGGTTCCAGCAGGAATCCCGCAGAAGACATTAGATAAAATTTGGGAAGGATTGATAGATGAGTTCAGGAAGCCGAAATATGAGTCATAGTGCATTACAAAAATCAAAGAAGTTAAGAAGTTTCCCATAGAGTCTATTTGGGACTTCGACCAATGATTCAAAACACTAATGGCCAAAGTAAGTTTTCAAATGTCGGACATCCAACAAAAGGAGTGGTTTATTGTAGCTATGTTACCACACACATGTATTCCTTTGATGTAGCAGAAGATTGTATATCATAGCAAGGCTTTAGAATTGTCTATGAAGTTAGAAGCCTCATTGATTAGAGAAATTTCTGAAAGGATGAAGCAGATCTAGTTGCAACTTGCCAACCTTACCTTGCAACTTCAGAATATTAAGAAAGGGAAGGAAGTAGAAGAAGAACTCTGGTGTACCAGATGCAGAACCGAAGTGCATCATAAAGACAATTGTTCGACATTTATTAATTATGTCACATTAGGAGCACTGAATCCGATGAGCACACAAGGGATTCCTTTGTGTAGAGTATTCCAGACTAGAGGGAATTGATAGGAAGAATGATTATACTTACAGAGAATTGAAGTGTGCCAACTAGGATATAATGTAAGTTATGTATATCAGTGGGCCATGATGAGAAAGAATGCAAAGAATATCAACTACTACAGGAGAAAACCGTTGACACCTATTTAATTAAGAATGATGAACATATGCATGTTGAGTGAGCTCAGGCTCAATATCCACAGAACCAATAACCGCAACAACAATGACCCTCCGCCTATGGGGGGTGTAATCTTTAGAGTTTGAGTATGAGGAGGAGGATTTGATCATGGAAGAGGTCAAGTTATATATTATAATTATGTCCATCCTGGACATTTTTCTAGGGATTGCATGAATCCTACTACGACGTGTTCAGAATGCAAATATTTTATCATACTGTCAAGGAATGCTTTTAATTGATTACTAAGTGAAAGTCTAGGAACGTGGGAAATGTGAACCCACCTCAGAATAACCCCATTTCAAATATCCAAAATATCTCTGTTGATTGGAGGGAGCAAAATATTGTTGTCATGACAAGAGGAGGTGTCGCAACTGAAGCAGACCGAGAAGAACCATATGGACAACCAAGAGTGTGACCAACATCACAAAAGAAAGTACCATTCAATGTCCAAAAAAAGGAAGTATTCTTGGATGCACGCCAAGAATTTCTTGACATAGATAAAGCGTCGACCTCTACATTTATATCGCCTGAAGGACCAATCCTAGAAATGCTTGAGAGATTCGATTAGTTGTTTCGAAAGGAACCTGTAGAAAAGGTTAGTAAACTAAAAGAATTCTTTAAGAGTTGTTTAGCACTAATACAAGATAAATACGTTGTAGCAGAATTGATAGATCTAATAGAAGAGCCTCAAGAAGAGGTATTACTAGAAATAAGGGTTAATCATATTGGGAAAAGATTAAAGACTGGTCGTGAAATGAGAATGACTACCTAGATAGGAGATTATGACATGCACTTGTTGCAGTTGCAATTATTCCCCTACAAAATTTTATTTTTATGGTCCCCCCTTTGTTTGTTTGAGTTTCAAACTGGCCTAGGAACATTTTATTTTTGCCAAGATTTGATCGGGGCTCAGTTTTTTTCCAAAATAACTTAGTCTTTTTGCATGTCTGTATCGGATGATTAGTCCACTATCCTTCCGATATCGAATGCTTAGTTGACTAGTTTTCTGACGTTATGGAATTACAGTCAACTAGCTTTCCAATTGGTTTATTAGAATCCTTTCGAGATTTTTGTCGCTACATCGGAGTAAGTTTTCTTTTTCCTCCCGGATTTAATTTTCTGAGGCTTCAGTTTCTTAGTGTCATGCATATCCGATGAATTGGATGGGTCTTCATCTATACTTTTTCGAGAACCGATATTGTGAGCAATCTCGCTATTGGGTTTGTTTGCTGGAGTGAACCAGATATTTTAGCCTGTTGCCCGCTCGACGTTGCGGAGGATTAGTTTTGAGCTGATATGAAAGCTCATGTTTCCTGAGCCAATTATGAAGAGTTTAGTCTTGTCGGGGTCCGATGTTATTTTCCTATACACTTCCTGAGTTGGTAGAGCAGTCTGCTGTCGATGTTGCGGAAGACTAATAGTGAGTTGATCTGAAGCTTAGACTTTAGTGCCTCCGATGTCTGATTTTTCTTTCCCAAGCAATCACCGGGTGGATAGAGTGATCGACAGCCGATGCTATGTTTTTCTTTTGGAGTTAGCCTCCCTATGATGTTAAAAGATTTTCCAGCCGATGGTTCTCCTCTCGGTCAAGTCCTTATAACACCATTTCAATTATTACTTGTCATATTTTCACCGTTGAAGCCGTCCGTCCTCTTGTGTGTGCGCAGCTGTCAAGATTTGATTCATCCTACTCTGTACCTATGGAAGGTTTTTTCTCATCTAGGTTGCTTGCATCGCCATTACCAGGTAGCTTTTGTCCGTAACTTTGTTTCTTTGGATTGATTTTTGTTAATTTTAACTGCCAGGTGGATGGGGTGAAGTTCACAGTAGGGTTAGGTTTTCTTATACACAGAACTATTTTCTTGCAGTGATTTTATCTATGCTTGTTTGCTATGAGCATTTTGTCTGGTCGGTGGTTTTTAGGCTGTCCGCCATGAGGGCACCTGTGAAAATTGTGCGAAGATTTAGGGAATGGTGCAGAGAGGCGTTTAGTCATCTACACCATGATATTCTTGGTTGTTTTATGTTCAGCTTGAGGTTAGAAAGCTGTGTTCCCTACAGCACTAGTTTCCCATGGGATTCAGGAGGGTCGTGCAACTGACTAGGGTTTTTGGAGATGATTTTTCGCGTCAGTTTAGGAAGTTGGATGAAACTGATAGGGGTTTTTGGGATTCTTGTATATGCTTGCGGTGGGATGAGTTTGCTTCAAATCAAAGTGTTTGTATAAGCTAAAGAAAAATTTCCAGAGTAGGGTTTTGAGATAGTTGAAGTTTTGAGCAGATTTAGAGGGCATAAATTTTGCAGGGTTTCCTTTGTTATAATATCTTATTCTGAGGACTGTGTATTAACATAAATTTCCAACATGCATATCGAAGAAGGGGTAATGATTATATGTTTTTCTTGTCTATTATTATATGAGTTTCTAGAGATAGTTAGACTGAAACCATGTTTCATGACTGTTACAGGTTGATTTCCAGTACAACAATATGATGAGGAAACAGAAGAAGAAAGATGAAGTGGTTGAGGAAGAGCCTGAAGTAGAAGTGATAACTAAGGTAGAATTAATTTATGAATATAGTAAAGCTACTACTGGGGTTGAACCAGAATACAAGTGGGGAGAAGTGTATAGAATTATTTCAAGCCAAAGTGTCCCTGATGCTGGTTTTGAAGACTGAACATATATATGAATATTGAGAGATCGGCCCTGATGAAAGTGGCTACCAGGCCTGAGATTTTTCCATGCTCGAAAGTGATAGGTTGGATTCTTCCCAAGGAAGATGTAACAAGGATGATCCTAGCAAATATCGAGAAACAAAGCTATGCTGCATAAAACCCTGCTTATGTGTCCATGGCATATCATCTACCATCACCACAGACTTATCTAACTAAAGGTTGGCTAAAGGAGTTAGGTCTAGACCTGGTAGAGACGGTGAAGAAAATGAAGATCTCGAGTAAAAACTTCAGGACCAAACCTTCTAGGGAATATGAGACATCAACTTTCTGTGCCCCATATAGATTCATCATTTTAATGCTGAACAGAATATTCAGGGGAGCTAATGGGAAAAGTTTTAAGTTTGGTTGGATACTTGTTATTTATTATGTTGCTACATAGGGGAATATTTTTAATTGGGCAGGCATAGTGTCAAATAGCCTGTCAACCTGCATCAGCGCAGCATTGGGAGGAGTATCCCAAAAGAAGTCTAAATTCTACATGAGCTCTATTTTGCTAGACTGCATTCTATCCACTCAGTCTTTTCCTGCACTAAAATGTCATTGGGATAAGGATCGAGCTCCTGTATATGCTACTTATAAGTTATTTGGGCTCACAAATACTACACCTATTATAAGGAGATGTGTGAGCATTTCATCATGCCTTTATACACTTTGATTTTCTTGGAAGAATGCAATTGCATGTCAGCAGAAGGTTTCAAGGTCATGCAAGAATATGGAAGTTATTATCTAAAAGAGGATGGTTTATATGTAAGCAGAGAACTGGCTAAGGACAGAAGAGGAAGAAAAGAAGCGAGCAATTGACGAAGCAACCAAGAAGGCTGAAGAAGAAAGGAAAAAACAAGAAGAAGATGAAATTCGGAAAAAGCAGGCAGACAGTGAAGGGTTCAGATTAGAAGGTGTCCGAAAAGAGAAACAACAACTAGAAAAGGCACCTGAAAGCTCAAGAATAGGGATACTAGAAGGAGAAGACCCTACATACCAAGAACAGGATCAGACCGATAGCAACCCATTAGAGCCTATTTTTCCTTCTAGCGGTACAGTAGCAAAAGGTTTGGGTTCATTTTTTGGATTGGATTAAGAGAAAAAGAGAATTGTCGAGAGAACTGAAAAGAAGGTGGACACTGGGTGTAAACCAGGAATGATGGTAACTGAAAAAACAGTAGTTCATGGTACACATGATCCATGATTACTAGCAAGGAATGGGGTATCTCTAACCCTAGCCATTGAAGACAATGTGGATAGGATCATGACTAACCTCAAGCACTCTCAGAAAAGGGTGGCCCAATTGAAAGAAACTTTGAAGAAGGAAAGGGGTGAAAGACAAAATCTAAATAGAATGTATGAGGACATGATCGGTGATGTCAAAGTTTCAAAGGAAGAATGTCAAACCTTGCAGGAAGATAAAGATGCTCTGGTAGTATCTGCAGAAAATATGGAGAGGAATTCTTAGGCTATCTCAGTAGAGTTGGGAAAACTACAGCTGGAATATAAGAATTTGGAGGTGGATAAAAATCATCTTCAGTTATCAGTTGAAGAACTAAACAAATAAAAGAGCATATTAGAAATTAAAGTAACAGAGCTAGAAGAGCAGAAGATCACCGTAGAAGGGAAGGCTAAGCTATATGAGACTCAAATAGTAGCCTTGGAGGAAGAAAAGAGTTCACTTGCAGCTTCATTGAAATCATCTATGGAGCAAAAGGTTGATATTGAACCTTTAAAGAAGCACGCTCTTAAGGATTAGAAGGAAGATTCATCAAATACAGCTACAGATAGCAGAAGAAAGACTTAAAGCCCAGCAAATAAACATTATATTAGAAGATATTGTAAGTATAGCCTCATATTTTTTGGATAGAACCCAAGATATTTTGGAGACTCTGCGGAGAAGGATGGCTTGGGTATAATAAAACAAAGAACATCCCGCAAATATACTTGTCAAAGATCAGGAGACAATAAAGCAAGAGTATGAGCTGATTAAGTTTGCTAGTAATGCAACAGAAGAATTAAAGAAGGCAGTGAAGAGAACACAGGGTGCATGTGCTGAATTTTGTAGGAGAGTGCTCCTGACCTATAATCGGTGTTATACCTCCACTGTGAAGATATTGGAAGCACTACCATAACATGAAATGTTTTTGAAACATTTACAGGACAAACGCAGCGAAGATGAACAAGCCATCCAGCGAGTTAAGGAGTTGGATGGAAAGATACTAACGACTAAAGTAGCACATGTAGCTGTGAGCATTCACTTGCTAGAAGACCAACTGCCCTTGATTCCTGCTAGGATAGCGGGTATAAAAACCCCAGCTGCTCAGCACGAAATCACTATCAGATTTCTTGAACCTTCTGGTTTTGAGAATATAGTAGCAGAGGCAAATATATGGAGAAAGTTCATGAACGAACAAGCTGGGCCCTTCTAGTAGGATATTTTGAAATATTGATAAATAATGTAATATATTATATTTATTTTTATGCACAAGCTACAAGACAATTTTTTGTAAAGGAAAGGTTGGAAGCCCAAAAGGCAGCAAGGGTCAGCCCAAGAGTTTTTTCTTTTTGTATAAATATAGGCAAGTTTTAGGTAGTAAAGGACCTTTTTTCAGACCATCTTTGGGAAAGATTATTGTAAGGAGAACTAACTCATATTATAATAAAGAGTTATACATTTCGGCTGGAGAAAGCACTGTGGAGTTTCAAATGTTTGCCATGGGCTGATTGGATGTGAACTGTTTCTGTTTTAGCTTGTTTCCATGAACTGTGAGACCGTTCTAACTTATGAATTATTTCATGTTGTGAATGTGCTCTGGCTTATTTCTGTGAAATTTCCACAATCATAGTTGAGTAATGAATGTTTTATATAACAATGAGCTATCTCTTTGTTCATCTGTCTATTGGTATCATGTGTTCTGAAATGTTAATAACTATCTGTAATATTCTTAATACATGTTATACAATATATTACTCACCATTAACTACAGTATTTCTCCCTAGGGATAAATTAATCAGTCTTAGTTAGTTTTGCTTTATTTGTGATTTAGAAGCGAGAGAGGTAAGACGAGAGGTAAGAACCTGCACATCACGTTGTGACCCTCCTCGTTATCTCTATCACTTGCATTTAGTTAGGTAGTTGCACATCATACATAAAGATAAAAAAACTAAAAATACACCTAAATGGTGGACCGGGCCATAACCGGTAAAACATTTTAATAGTTACTTAATCTACGGTGGCCGGATCGTAAACCGAATGGATTCCCCATACCAAACAATAACGAGCTAGTTGGGAACTTTTATTGGGGAGAATCCCTACTATTGTACCTATTATTTTCCAGGCCTCAATAGTTTTGGCGCTAGAAGGAGAGCCACTAGTGCATGGTTGGCCGAGGAAGCCCACTTTCTCGAAATTACTCCACCGGTGACAATTCTGAAGCTAGTTTGCCTCACAAATCCACTCCTGAAGAAAAGGGAAAGGGGTACCTTTATCCTGTTGATAATGAAGTGGTTGATGATTTAAGGAGAATTACTAGGGCATATGCGCAAAATATTGGAGGATTACCTATTGTATCTATCCTACCTAGAAGAGAGTATCAGAAGAAGGACTGCCCTCAATTGGAAGACTCAGTGTTGGTAGAAGATCTTGAATAATTGGTAGAAACAGCCTTACAAGAAGTTGACCAACCTCTAGATCAATTGGGGCCAAATTCCCCTCACTGTTCACCTTTTTAGACACCTGTTCAATCCCCACCACATACTCCACTCAGAATCATGGCCAATGTGATTGCAAATCAGCCACTTCCACAACCTGCTTGGAGAGCTAGATCTCCTTTAAACTTGGCACCTCTATTGCATGATTTTCCTCAGAGTTTTGACAAGATGTTACCCAAGTTTGAACCAAGTGAAGGAATTCTCATAGATGATCATTTGCAGAGTTTCTATTTGGATTTAAAAGGGCTACGAGCAGAAGAACATGAAGATGTAGTCTGTAGATTGTTTACTCATACCATGAAAGGAAAAGAAGCTTCATGGTATTTTGCCTTACCCGCAAATTCGATCATGAATTGGAATATTTTTGAGACTGTTCATAATCAAATACAGAATCCAGAAAACTCATGCAGCTTTAATGAAAGGGTTAATTTCTCTATAGAAGGAAAATAAAGAAAAAGTACATAACTTCACTCAAAGATTTGTTTCTTACTTAAACAACTTCAGTGCAGCTGAAAAACCATCTGAGCATGCCCCGATTGAGTACTATACCTCATCTCTCAATACATATCTAGCCATGTTTGCCAAGAGATTGGTTAGACCCACATTGCTAGAAACCTATGAAGAAGATGAGAAGGTAGAGGCAAAATTGGAGAGTATAGAGCACTATCGCTACGCGGTCAGATGAAAGAACTTATGGAAACAAAAAGCCATTATTATTAACTAAACCTAAGGATGAACGATCACAGGAGTTAGATGGGATGGTAAATATGATGTAGAAGTTATCAAACTAGGTGATTGATTTAGAAAAAGAAAAGGAGGCCCACAAACAATATAAGCCTTATTATAAAAAAAGAGAAGACAACAATAAACCTAAACCTCCTGTTATCTCCTGCGGAGGAGAGTGTCTGTCGGGCCCATGTTTGGAGATGATTTTGTACTTCAGGTTCTGATTCAGCATCTGATGTTTTCTATACAATGATATCATAAATTAGAGAATCCAAATCAGGGTCATCATCCCCAATTTCATCATCCAAATATTTACTAGAATAGGAAGGAAATTCAGCAGTTTTATCCTTCACTAGTTCCACCTCCTGAAGAGGCTCATCGAACTTGAAACTCCTTTAGATGATGATCTATTATCCAGTAGCTTGAAAGCTTTTGATTCATCAGGATACCCAATAAATATACATTCTATGCTTTGCGGTTACAAAGCCCTCATTTTATCAAGTGGAATTCAGGCCCATGTAGTGGACCCAAACACCCGCAGATTCGACACATCCGGCTTATGTCCGAAGTATGCTTCAAAATGGGTATTCCCTTTCATGGATGAGTGTGGAAATATATTCTGAATATATTCTGTAGCATGCATGGCTTCAGCCCACAGATTTGCAGCCAACTTCTTTGATTCCAACATGCAGGTGGTTATCTCCTTGAGAGACCGATTCTTCCTCTCCGCTACACCGTTCTGCTGGGGAGTGTAGGGAACTAAATGCTGGACCTGAATACCACTTTGGAAACATATATGCAGTAACTCATTACTGACATACTCCCCGCCATTATCAGATCTCAATATCTTGATCTTTTGGCCAGATGCATTCTCAAGCAAGGCCTTCAATTCAGTGAATTTTTCACAGACTTCAAACTTCTTTTTGATAAAGAAGACCCATGTGTACCTGGTGTTAAGTCAGTGATTTGTTTCTTTAAATTTGGTTTGATTTGCATTTTCTTTCAAGTTATTCCTTTACCTTATTTTTATTTTTTCCCTCTTTTAGGAAATTTTTAGTGTTTATATGAAATTTTGAGCTTGCTTTTGAAATTTCCAAGTTTAAGCCATAGGATTTTTTTTTGTTAAAGGGTTTTCAAAGTCAATATATCAAATGGTGGATTCATAGACCATACTCTGAGTATTTTCATGCATATCATTACTTTAACATCTTTAAAACTCCATGCAAAATGCCTAAAAGCTGTAAAACAACGATAAAATAGTGTTAACATTATTCTTGTAGCGCAAAGGGGAAAAAATAATGAAGGCGCGCTACAAGAATATTGTGACCTTCATTTTTTCCGGTTTTCTAGAAAAATTTTGTCGTGATTTCAAACAATGAATGACTAATCCCATGTTGTGAGTTGTTTGCTACATGTGAAGTCCAGAAACATCATGATTCCAAGTGGTTCCAAGTCGTGAGGGAAAACGTGGTTATCATTACTCCTAATGCAGTTGAGCTTGACATGTAGCAGGATAATTTGGTCTAATGCGAAGTGAATTGTTACATGCATGCATGTTTGATGATAGAGGACTTGATAAAATGATGGTGCTGGCCTAAAAACATGGAGATTTCAGTTGCAGAGTTTAGTGGAGGTTTCATAGTCGCCTAGAAAACTAGGGCTTCTTCATCTTGACACTTGGAGTCAAATTGAACCTGGAGAGACACCTGTAGTGTTCAGGCCGGTACTCAAATAGCATGGAGAGTGGTTTAAATCATCTACAGTCAGGTATTTAACAATAAACCCATATAACTACAAATTTGGGGCTTTTTCGGCACGGTTCGTTTTATCAAAATTGATCGATGGAGAGGCTAAAATGTGCTGTTAAATGAAAATTCATCCAAATAAATAGTTTTCTGGGACATGTTGAGATGCTCTATTAAGGGGAAGACTGAAAATTAGCTCTATATTGGACTATGCATTTGTTGAAGTTTCAAAGAGGCTGGGTCGAAAACTGTGTATGTCATGATGATTTAAATATTAATACTGCTGCTGGTGCAACATGAGATAAAGGAGATGGACTTTTAAGATACTATGAAGACCTAGACAGCCCAAACACTTAGTTTTTACTGCATGATTAAAGGCTGATCAGTTGGTTTTGAGGTCAAGATTGAAATAAGAAATGAACAGAGTATGAGATTATCATCCTTGTTTTTTCAACACAAGTTTCCTTTTTGCAGTTTGAGGAGAGTCCCTTGTCTGAATGAATAATGTACATGATACCTAGTTTCCTTAACAATACAGAAGTAACCGAATACCTAAAGTTGCAGGGAAACCTAGGTTGTTAGGTGTGGGAGTTATTGTTTTTTGGAAGCAGATGGAGGCAGTGAGGAGTTGAGAATAGATGAAAGCCTAGTACCAGTTTGATATTTAAATTGTTGAGAGCTGAAAGTGATAAATTTGAGATTGTTTCTGCTGTATATTCCTCTCATTAAACCTCTGAACAGTCTGAAATTAATCTATAAGGTTGACAGTCAAGAGACTTCTTTTAAGCTTTTATTGTGGAAAGATTGTTTATACAGGATTCTGGCAGGATATGGTACCCAATACACAGGTCTATGCTACATATTGGAGATGAACAACCAATAGAACAATTAAATTGCATGACAGTCACTAGTTGCAGTGAAGAGTTTGGAAAGTTTCAAATGACATAAGTCTTTTATGCTCATGATAAACCTAATCTATATTAGGAAAACAAAGGAGCAGTCAGATAAGATTAAGGGGAGCTGTCAGTGAAGTCTAAGAGATTTGAAAAAGCAGGCATCTGTTAGATTATAAACTGAAACCTAAAGCCATATAGTTTCCATCCCTAGAAGAAAAAGATGGGTAAGAGTGGTAAAATTAACAAAGCTGAACCAACTGATGTAGGGTGGATTGAAAAGCTCCCTGGATGTGCTGAATTATTTCAACAAGCTGGTTGGATGGAATTTTTCAAGAAGATAGATGGGTATAATGTTGAAGTATCCTATAAGTTTGCAGAAGGCTTTAAAAATGACATGGTGACCTTTGATACTCTTAAATTCAAGATGACAGTAGAGCTGATTTCAGAAGCCGCAGGGATTAAGAATGAAGGTGAACCATGGTTTAAGAAGCTGCCCTTTAACTTTGAGCCACAGAGATATCTATTACCCAATGTCACCCCTGATTGGAATAAAGGCATCCTTATTCAACATTTCAGAAAGGGATGGATAGAGCCAATTAGAATTTTACAGAGTTATGTTACTTGCGAGGACAGGTATGCTTATGTGTATAAGTATCAGTTTAGATTTCTTCAACATATGGTGGGGGTCTCCAAGATGAACCTGCCATTCTTCTTTTTGAAAAGCTTGTAGAAAATGTCCAACAGGGTGAAAGGGCAGATGAACCTTTCTTCTCAATCACTCTTTCATCATGGGTTAATTAAGTTAATTATTAGCACTACTTTGCAGCATGAAGGGAAGACCTGGAACTTTTTCATCTTTTGGTCTGGCTTTCAAACCAAAGAAGAAGATCAGAAACCTAAGAGGCAAGCAGACAAGGGTAAATTTTTGATGAGAAAATTAGGTCAGAAGCCTAAACTTGAAGATAAGGAAGAGGTCAAAGTTGAGGAAGCATCAGAGCATGTGGAGGAGGATAGTAAACCCAAATTGTTTTCAGCCAGTTTTAAAGGCAAGTACTCACTGTTTGTAGATGAGAAAGAGCAACCTGAGCAGTACTTGGTACCTGCAAAGGATTCTCATGAAGTGAAAACTGCTGATAGAAAAGAGATTGTTGTACCTAAGGAGAATATTCAAAATCAACAGAGAATCCCTATCACCATTCTCTCAGATGATGAGGGATACTTATTGGAGGAAGAGCAGCCCATCGCTAAAGAAGAAGTCAAGGATGAAACAGGAAAAGAAATTCCTACTTCAGATAGCAAAGCAACAAAACCTAGCAAAAAGAGGAATAAACTTGAAGTAGTAGAGTTGGATGCTATCCAGCATCAAGGAAAGGAGCTGAAAATGTTGGGAGAAGCAGCATCATATTGCAGACCTAAAACTAGGTCAAAGAACAAACTAAGACTGAACATGAAGAAATTGCTCAATCCTAGGTTAAACACAAATGAAGTTACTGTATTAGATGATGTATCTCCTGATGAAAATCCAGAAGTTAAGAAAGTTAGCAGAAAAGAGAAGAATCCAGCAGCTGCAAAAGCTTCCTATGTGCGTCCTGCAAAAGCCAAGAGTTCATTGAAATCATTAGAAGATTCAAGCCATCCTATACCTAAATTATCTGAAATGTATTTTGAAATAAGAAGTGATCTTTCAAAGCAGCCACAGTTAAAAGAAGAAGCTCCTTTAGTTGAAGCAGCAGGTGAAGAAAATCCTAGCATTGAAGACATTCCTGTAGAACTGTTAATTAAAGAGGCTGAGATCTTCAAAAAACTTGGTATACCTTGGATACCTGATAATGAAAAAAACCCTATAGCAGGTAAATCATTTGACACTGATAGAGGGAACTTGCAGAAGACTGTCAGGCAGCACAAACAACAGATGAGTTACATGCAGGAGGTCAATGATGGATTAATGATGGCTAACAGAAGGTTGAGAGAGGATCTTCATGATGTCAGTGATCATTTCCAGGAGCTCACAGCATTATCAAAAGAGGCTCTTAAGAGAAAAAGAGCTACTGACATGCATTGCACAGAGTTGGAGAAGACAGTCCAGGACCTGCAACAGAGAAATGAGGAGCTTATCAAGAAGATAAATGACATGGAGCAGGAGCAAAAGAAAGCTAAGAGGAGAGCTCAAGTGTTAGATGGTATCGCTCTGCTGGCTGAAGCAGCAAAAGATCTATAAGTCAGTTGTTCATTTAGTTACTTGTTATCTTTTTTATAAACACATATGTTAGTGATTTACTATTTTTAACATGTTTTGTAATTTTGTAATATGGTACATTTTACTTTACCTCAGTGATTTGATGGAAGGCAGTTAGGGTTTTAGACCCAACTGATTTTGTAAAGATTACTATTTAGAGAGGTTAGAAAGTCATTTTGAGGGTTCGATTTTTGGGAGCTTTCAGGAGGTCTTCAAACTCAGTTGGTTTTCAGACTTGTTCATGAGTTAGGTACAAAACTCTTGTATGCAGTTGTTGATGAAATTATGAGATATATGTGACTTTTACCCTTTAGTTTTTTGTATTGGCTTCATTTTTCATCTTGTCTAGTTGCTTAATTGATATACTCATTTACTGGTTTATGTTTATATGCTGGTAATGCTTGTCATTTATGTATGAACCTCAATACTGTCTCTGTTGGATCTTGTTAGATTAATCATGCATCTTTATCTTCTTTTGCTTATGATTCAGTAGTTATTTTGCTCATGAATGCATTCCCTGTGTGTTCCCAAAGTTCACAACCAAAAACACATTGCAGAAACCCTAAAACTTTGTTTTCTTTATTGAATTTTGTTTGAGATTGTGTTGGCTTGTTTCTATGGCCTTAGAAACAATTTCTGGCACAAAAACCTGGAAAAATCATCAATGAAAGTTATAACATACCTTGAACCATTCATGGATGTGATAGGCATGGGACTGCTGACATTAGAATGTATCAGTCCCAATATGCATGATGCTTGGCTTGCCTTCCCTCGATCGAACTTATGCTCAGGGTGCTTTCCAACAACATATCCCTTGCAAATTCCAGTGGTGGCTTTGATGACCTGGAGGCCTTCAACCATAGAATTATTCTGTAATTGCTGCAAGTATTTAAATTTCAGATGGTCGAACCTTTCATGCCATAGTCTACTAACTTCATTTCCATGAGTCAGCAATGGGGTGGGCTTTGCATCCACCACAAAATGGGAGAACTCATAGGCTTTTGCATGATGGTTTGCAAGGCCTTTTGCAACAAGTTTCCCGAATGCAAGTTCTGTGATCTCTACATCATCCAGGCTGAAGGGGAATCTCTTGGGCACTCCTGTATGTGTCATTTGATAAACACTAAGGAGGTTTGAATCCAGAGATGGTACGTACAGAACATTTGAAAAATAGCCATGCTCAAGATCAAAAGTACCTTGTCCTTCAGATATGATGGTGAAGTCATATCCCATGTGGATGGGAATGGATTTGCCGGTCTCCAAAGATGAGAAGGAGTCTCTTTCAGCCATCATGTGAAAACCCAGTATATAAGTGAAATCAGAACCAAAATAAGGTATGCTTTTCATAGGCTAGGACCACAACTTCATTTGGGAAGAGGAGCAAGCAGAAAGAGACTGGTATTTGAGTTCCAAATATGTCAATGCTCTTTATTTGCCGTGAATTGTAAACATTAGGTTGAAAGAAAGAAAAATAATTGAATACAAATGTTTGAATTATTCCAATTTCCTTAATGAAATCCAAAGGTTGAAAGGATAAAATATTTAACAACCGACACTGTAAATGTTGTAGACTCCGACCCCTCTGTTTTCCTGTGAGCCTTCTAATAATGGAAACAAGAAGAAAAAATTGTCTACCAATATATCTAAACAAGGGAATCCTCAGCAGACGTTCATGAATGAGGGACTCAAAGTGCAGTGAACTAGCAAAGAACATGGTTTTAACAGGCTCACTATCGTAAACCTCCCAAACGTGTGTTTATGATTCGCCTTCCTTGTTGACTTTGGTAGACACTAGACACCCAACTTGTAGTGATATTTGTTGGAGAATTTTAAGTTCTTCCTTGTAGTGGACTAATAAATACTTAACCTTTCCGATAGGGCTGATAAAATCGATATAGATTGGAGGGACTATCCATAATCCACCTAAAATTGGGGCTTTTGTTTGATCACTTCGAACTGGGTGATAAACTCTATATACATTGGAGTGACTATCCATAATTGACCTAAAATTGAGGCTTTTGTTTGATCACTTTGAATTGAGCATTTGGGGAGGACATGATTCATACCTGCTTAATTTAGGGTTGATAAAAATGGTTTCTACCTAAAATCATTAGGTGTTACATTGTGGTGTTTTTCTTTTAGGTAAGCCCAATTGCACTTGACCAATAGAGCCTCCATCAAGTGCAATCAGTCCTCCATTCAAAGGTCCTTCCAAATTCCAATGCCTTATTTTATCAGCAACCGAATGACCGACTTTTTCACCGACCCAACAGAGTTTTCCCTTATCTATGTTCAATAAACTATATGCTCCAGGGACCGGGAGAGTAGACACTTCTTTATATATGTATGGACTTGCATTAGCTAAAACAATGATAATGTTGTATCCGTGCACGTGTCTCCATATTTGTATGAGATCTTCCTCCATGACATGAATGGAAGAATATGCCCCAACGGTTTCCAATGTGAATCGTTTGAGGGCCATAGAGATTTGAATTATAGGTTTCCACACAATAATCAAGTGTGTATTATAGTCATCTATTGTGGGCTCTAGGAGGTTGAATAAATAGTTGTTGCTCCTAAAACATTTAGGTGGTGGCAACTCTTTTCTTTTTATTTCTGATTTACAATTATTTTGTGTGCATCTGAAAACCATAAACCATAATAGAACAAAACAAAATTAAAATTGAAAGTTTAAAATACTTGATATTTGTTGGAGAATTTGAAGTGTTTTGACAAATTAGCTAGGATAAGATGTCCATATTGGAGAGACTTGGAAATGATTTTTCTATTTTATTTCCAATTTCTAGGATATTTATATAATTAAGGGTATAGAAGGTATTTACTTTTATGAGGATAAATCCTACATTAGGGAGGCCACATGGACAAGAACCTGTAATGTATTCATTGGATGTAAACCATTTAAATTTTGTATTGAGTTTGGTTCTTTCTTTTTGCTCCTTCCCTTACTACAGTCTACCTACTCACCTACTCTTACTCTTTCTTATGGCATGGATAGATAGATTTGTTTATGAATAGTTCATGGATAGATAGACTGAACCATTATAGGCACTACCAACATTCCAACTCAATTTCATTACATTATAGGAACTACAAGCACGGAAAGCAATATATAGGGAGAGGAGAGTTTTCTATTACATAGGTAAGATAACATGCTTTTCATGGTTCATTTCACCTGGAGGGGTATATCTCCCACTTACTATTGTGACTAGTCTTAATCACTATTCATTTGGGGTACTCACTTATGGCTTAGAAATGATTTTCTTTTCATTTCCAATTTCCAATAAGTTTTTGTACATTCGAAATTGACCATTAACTATAAATCATAGTTGGAAAAAAAATTAACTTGAAATGTGAAATTAATCAAAGAGATGAATTGCTAAAAAAAACGTTTTTTACCATAATTGACCTCATTTAGATTCTTAAAAAAGATGCTCCTCTTCAATTATTGTAGTGTTCTTTAATGAAATCCACGTTAAATTTTATTATAAAAAGTAATACAATATTAAGTTGTAGATCTTAATCTTAAAGTTTTATTTTTTATTAGAATTATGCCTTTTAGGTTATACTAGAGTAAATGAGATATGTTAATTTCTGTTGTTTTTTTACATTAAATATTTCCTAGGTTACTGTGAATAACTCACTAATTATTAAAACATTATCTTAATTATTCTTTTATATAAAAAAATGGAGTATTTCTAGGTTAGAGTTAGATATTACATTTAATTTTATAGTTTATAAAAAATAGGTTAAGACAATTTATTCATTAAGAAAAATATTTAATATTAATAAAGTTAATTTAGTTTTTTATTCTATTCTAAGTTTAGAATC
>LPNX011063265.1:58145-101801 GCA_001517045.1 Pseudotsuga menziesii
AAAATCCCACCACTAAATTAACTTAGTGTTCTTCGTGCTTCAATTTTTTTGCAAAATTAACTTACTATTGGACTATCACTTTAAACAGAAATGGAATGGAACAAATCTCTCAAAAGCCATGTATATAGAAATCCTAATAAATAACTCATCATATAATGTCAATTTAAATAACAATGAATCTAAATATTCTTATTCACTCCCCGATTTGAGCATATATAAATATATACAAAGATAACTCTACGAGATAATCAAATGGGAAATAAAGAAGAGGTACAAAAGTAGTTATTCCATTTAATTAAATGGTGTAATGTAAATACGAAAATAATTTCAATAGTTTAATAACTCATTTGTTCAATATGTTATCATTTCTTCTCATTTTTTCATGTCCTCAATTGCTCAACCATAGAACTATCTTCATACTACATTGTTTACATGCTATTTAGTTATCCCTAAACTAAGCGACAAGGACTAGCCACTATATAACCCTTGTTTAAAAGAGGATAGAACCCTGTGCCAATTATTAATTCATCAATCCATACCTCACCCTGTACCCTCTATGGAAGAAATATCTCTATAGGAATATAGAAGTATCGACAAATGGAGAAATCTTTTGAGTGAAGAATGTTAAATCAATCGAACAAATCAGCTACCCAACCTATCACTTCCTGGTTCCCACCAAATTGGTGTTTATTGTTTTTTTTACCAATTCTCTCAGGGAATTATCAATCTTCTAACCTTCCATCTAGTGGTTGATTGACCAGACCCGTATTGAGTAAGTCGTAACTTCTCTGCAATTAATATCAATGCAGGGAACCCCAGGGACATGGCATCAAAAAAAGTGAAGTCAGGATCCCACCAATTCTCAAACGACATGAGCTACCCAACCAATCACTTCGTGGTTCCCATCAATCTTCTAACCTTCCATGTAACCATAGAGAGATCATTAGTCCTGTCACTATTTTAGAATTATCAACCTTCCATCCTCATCACTATTTTGGAATTATCAATCTTCTCACCATCACACTCACATGTCACGACTATTCATGCTCGCTTCCATGTAACCATAGAGAGATCATCAGTCCTGTCACTATTTTAGAATTATCAACCTTCCATCCTCATCACTATTTTGGAATTATCAATCTTCTCACCATCATGCTCGCATGTCACGACTATTCACGCTCGCTTCCATGTAACCATAGAGAGATCATCAGTCCTGTCACTATTTTAGAATTATCAACCTTCCATCCTCATCACTATTTTGGAATTATCAATCTTCTCACCATCACGCTCGTATGTCACGACTATTCTACAATTATCCATCTTTTAACCATCAAGTGGAAGGGGTGGAAGGGGCATATGGAATTTCATGGAGACCCGCATGGCATGGTTGAAATATCATCAGTCCTGTGGCTATTTCAGATTAGGCATCTGGACTTTTTGGACCACCTATCAAATAAGCACCAATCTACCCCATTTCTGTGTACTCTCTCAATGAACCATAAAAATAAATGTTAAGATTGCCACCGTAACAAGAAGTAATGACTTTCTTCAACAATGTAAAATAAATAAATTCATGATGCACCTGCCTGTCTCACCCAATTGGCCTTTAGATTGCCATATTTATTTCCATGTTAAATTTCCCTTTCCTTTGCATATTCTTTTAAAAAGTTATTTGGCCTTATATGGATTTTTTTTATTAATTTTGTTGGCAGATACTAATTTAATTTATTCTATTAAAATAAGTAAAAGCATTTTTATTTAGAAAGTTATCTTGAACTTTAAACATAGATAAAGATAGATGTTCCTACCATAAAGACCTCTCATGTTATTAGTAAATGAATGAAGCATGTGATTAGAAGAATGAAACCAATGAAGACCCATACAAACATAATAAGAGGCACCTACTAAGGGAACAAAATAAGAATGAGTTTGAGAGGCCACCATAGAACTAAAAAGTGGCATCAGAGACACTGAGAGGCCTCCATAGAACCCAAAAGAGGCATCAGGTCGAGAGGAAGTATACACATATCGAACGTACACAGAAGGGATAAATAACAAAGAGGAACCGATGCAAGGGACAAGTAAAAAAGAGGAATCGACAAACTGAACGGATAATATATAAAAACTAGTAAAACTACTAGTACTGAATGTAGGAAATCTAATTCTTAGGGTTAGGGTTAGGGTTAGGGTTAGTGTTAGTGTTAGGTATAGTATCTATTATTACTAGTAATTAGATTAAGAGTTACACGCAAATCAAAAGTGTTATTATGAGTCTAAGAGACAATTTAGGAGTATCATATATGATTGTTTAACACAAATAATTGTCCACATAGTTTTTTATGGTCCACACCATGATTATACATAATAATCGCACCACTATTTCATCTATTTTGACTTTCACAACTAATTTCCACCCAAATTGGTCCAAAAAACCATTATCCATTCCCTCATAAATACACGCAATGAGGGCATTTATTGCAACATAACCCCATTCTCTAATAAAAGGACAAAGAAACCCTAAAATGATAATGGGAAAAAAACCATGGACAAATACCATGCATTATGAAAAACCATAGACCAATACCATGGACAAGAAAATCTTGGATCATCATATAAATACATTGTAAAGGTCTCACCACAAACACTTTTTACTTTTGAACTTGTTGTCAATCATATTTTTTGTCACACCTTTTACACTATTTACCTTTTTTTCACATCTTTCCAGATTGCATGTTGAGTTTACTCCATACACCCCTTAATCCATATTCCCCTTGACAACCATTGGTGGAAAAAATTGGAGAACGGTGGAAGCAGTCCGACCACATCCTCAAACGACTACAGTGGCCCACTTTATAAAGGTATGTTGCATTTGTTTTATTAAAATTAGAAAATCTAAAAATAATAGTTTTGTTTATTGTTTAAGACAAGGTTGAAAGATTTTCCCTTGCACCATGAACTCTACCTTTAGATCCCTTTGATATAAGGTAGGTAGTTTTGCATGTAGCTGGAGAGAAATCTCCACTGCATATTATATTCATATGTGTATTGATCTTAATGAGAAATGGGATCTGATACTTATATTTATGCAGTTGATTCTCATAGCGGTATCTGAGCACTATAGTTCTTAAAGAAAGTAGACAATTGCTAAGTAGAATTTCTTTAGTATGCTCCCTAGCATCTTCTTTACCTCTCTCTGCCAAATGCTTCACTTGAACCTTGAGAGTTCCACTAAGGATTATTCTCTATGTTCTTTAGCTTTGCATGCATACATGCAAACCCTAATTTGTATTCTCTTTAATTCATGTTCCCTCTCATTATGAGTATCTCCTCTAGTATCTCCACATTGCCCGCATGCCCTCCACTATTTACCATGCTTTCATTGTCTTTTTCAAATGGGGAATTCCTCAAAGTACTGATAATATGAATTTTTCCATGCCAATGGGATGCCACAACCTTCGTTTCTACTCCTTTTCCCAAATCTCTCATAATCCATTCATGTTGAATTTGGGGTTCCTCTTTCTCAACCCCAAACACAACATGGGTTTCATCTAAATTACTTTGCAATGTTTGTTGTAGATTAACAACCTTGTGGACCACCATCTATAGCTATTTGAATGTTTCTACATGTCTCATGTTGAATTTTCACATGCTCAAGAACAAATTTGCAATCTAATGAAATGAGGTTTACATGGCACCCTGATCATCTGAGAATCACAACCATTGTACCCATTTTTCAATTTAATTTGTTGTACTGTGATATCTAAATTACTAGACTGCTCACTCCTTTTGAAGACTAGTTATCCTTCACAACTCGCTCTCAAAACCCTATTTTGTGTTGGTTGTAAAACCCTAGTCGACATATAATATTCGTGACCTACTCTCATAGTATAGTATTGACATACATGGGGGATAACAGAGTGGGATAAATGAGTTTTAGAGTTAAGTGGTGAAGTGTCCAAGAAATAAATGAACAAAGAAAACAAAACATATCTTTATTTGGAAACACTACAAGGGAGTTTCTTGCTTCATTTCAAGCTTCCTAAGAATGAGGAGATCTATGAGGTGAAGAAAAAGATGGATAACAGTTTGATGAACTTTATTATCCCCAAGATTCCAATCCCCATATCAAGCCTTCACTCATAATATATTGTTGATTTAAGCCTAGTGTTGTCAATTCACATGATGAAAATGAGGTAACAAATGACACAAAACCGAATGAGAGTACTAAGGGTGTTGGGTGGCTCAGATGGTAGAAGAAGGAATTGTACGTGGTACATTTCCTGTATATTATAATCATTCTAATTCTAGTTTTTTCCTTGTTCACATAAAAAATTTGAGCATCATGATGTGTAGCTTCGTTTTTTTTCCCATTAGATGTAGATATGCAAATTTTGAAGACTTTGTAACTATTCAATATGGATAGACAAATATGTTCCGAACGAAGAAAGAATTACAAATAAAATTTGGATTTTCACATGCAGTACCTTGATCTTCTTGATCCTTTGCAGCAGCACTTTGATCTTCTGCAGTAGCCTTCCGATCTTCTTGATCCTTCTAGAAATAATTCTATCTTATTTGGATCCTTATGCAGCAATACTTCGATCCTTTTGATCCTTTTCTGGCAGCACTTTGATCCTTTCGATCCTTTGTGACCGTACTTCAATCTACCTGACCCTTTTCTGTTGTAATTTGATCTACTTGATCCTTCACCACCACGTTACCTATAGTACACATGATCTATTTGCGGTATGATCAATCCTAATCACTTTAGGACCTGAGTCCAAGGACAATGCAGTCCTCCTGTTATCACTCTAGGAAAATCCTCTAGGTTGTAGCTCTAGGATGCCTGGTAACTTACAATGTTTTTGGGGTTTTCTAATATGGATCAATTCAGGTGACCTATATGACCTTCTACTCTCAAGACATGCATGAAACTCAATCAGGTACAAGGCTTTAGTTACCACTACTCATAGGTTGACAATAAAGTGCAGGGATGGAGAACTCATCGGGTTGACAGATTTACACACAAAACAGATGAATATAAATGGATAAATCATGATACGGATGGTACTTATAATTCAAATCACATCAACATGATAATAGGGTGACAACTATTAGTCATTAATTAAATTGAATATAACCTAAATGTACATTCAAGCATAAGCACAGAAAAGACAGAAATGGAAGCTGAACAAAATTATAACCAAAGAGATTATATTAAATCATGAGAAAAATGAGAAACTGACAATAGTATAGGTATATAAGTCCCTGAAGTTGAATCCTTTCCATAAAATACGTATTAGGCTTTATAGCCTTTACAAAATATACATATCCTCAAAACTTGGATATGTTTTTACAAAAAATAAACAAAATAATAGTTTTTTACAAATTAGGTTAAAAAACCCTAATTAACTACTTGTCTAACTAATTGAAGAATTAGTTCACTATATGAACTTTCAGATAACTAATCAACTGCTGGAAATCACAGTTACTGGCCCTCTGCTAGATAAGTCACTGTTTTCTTTTGACAGCTAGGTGTTGGTGACCTTTTCCACTTGTAATGTCATAGTAAAACTGAAACATACCTTTCCTGATGCTTTATTCTACGTCTTTCATCTTCAAACTTTGTCCCTGAGCCATCTATATTCGCCCAAAATTGGTCCTATGAGCCAAAACTTAATTCTAATCCTGTCTTCTTCCGGTGGTTAGGAGGCCTATCTATTGAAACAGTTAGCTGCTGAAAGTGGTACTTTCAGTGGCTAATGAACTGCCCCAACATCCCCCTAAGCCACCAAAAGCCCTATTTTGCAAAAATTATTAGGTTTTTTCCCAAAAATTTCCCTTTAGGTCTATCTGCACAGCTTTCTTCTTCAGTAGGCTCGGTGCTAGGAGGGTTAATAGCAGCCTGGCTAGTTTCTAGAGGCTGAAGGCTAACTGCAGCTTCAGCTAGGGTTTCCAACGTGCAAGCCACCATGCCATGAAGAGAAAGAGGAATCTGAAACTAGGAACTTATTACCACCAATATTCCACCAAGAAGGATATATGTGCCACAGGTTACCATACCTAGCAAGGGTTCTACTACACTTGTAGCACCCAAAATACCAAAAGGTATGACAATACTTCCTGATATCATGCCCCAACTACAGAAAATATCCTTTGAAGATGTGGATACAAGCAAGTTGATAGACATCGATAGAAAGAATTACATGAAACTGGTAAAAGATACGCCCAATTCACTGAACCGGTTCGTTGCAATGCAATGGGCAAAAGGAATGGAACAGTATGGGTTGTTGTCATTACTATTCATGCCATACTTTGGCTGAAGCTCATAAGTAACCAGTTATATAAGGAAGTTGTTGGTAATCTTTCATGGAGGATTCCTTTCATTAGGAAAACCATATCCAGTTGATGTTAGCCTTATTTCAACAATTATAGGACTACCAAGGGCAGTAACATACCCATTATCATCCTTGGAGAAGGACAATGAACTTAACCACATTATGAAGATCAAGGATAAGTATGACCTGGTTAGGTCCGACAGAGGGTTCTCAATATCCTCTATTAGTGATCATGTTATTCACACAAAAGCAATGATATTGTCATACAAAATTTTGTGCACATCGTGTCATACAAAATTTTGCGCACATCGTGACCAAACCAATGTACTGTAGGAGCAGTAACGTTGGCTACACTCTATGCAAGAGGAGTTCAAATCAATTGGTCACAATTCTTGCTTAATGAATTGTTACAAGAAGAAGCCTCAGCACAAGAAAAAGATACTACTTTGCATTATTCATGGTTATTGATTTTAATCTCATTTACTGTTACCTTTTATTTCAATGGTTGTGTTCATTGCATAAAAACTACAAAGTTCCACATATGTGGAACTATTTTGAGACTGGGCATGGTAAAGGAGAGCATGATGGAGCCGGAGCATGTGTCAAAACAGCCCTAAAAAGAAAGGAATTGAAATTATCTACAATATCTACTATTTGAAATGCTCAATCTATAGTCAGGTGGTGCACATCAGTAATGGGAGAGAAATCAGCTATGCGAGTAGAATCCACAAGAAAGAGACATGTGGAGAGATTTTTTTCGGAGGTGGTAGACATAGATCGTTCACATGCATGGGAATGTAAGACTATTCCTGGGGCTTGTGGCTTTCATTCGGTTTGAAGCTCTGATAACCCAGTATTTGAAATTTGGACCAGAAAACTCGCTTGTTTTTGCCCGCCTTGTTGTGATGGTGACTGGGATGTGTATGAATCATTGGATTGGGTTGATGGATGGGATCGCATATCACTTCCACTTGATCAGCGTGCAATTTTTGAGTTAACTCCGTTGGAAGAATACCAATCGTCTATTTCTATAGATTTTGATCATGTATCAGACCTTGTACAACCTAGTATGATGCATTTCCTTAACATTTTTTTGTAAAATTTACATAGTCTTGAAACTCACATTAATGGCCTTGTATCACACAAAAAATATTTGATCATATACCTACAATCATACAATGCAGGACACATATACGCAGTGGTTTCCTCAAAAGATAGTGAATGGGGTGGTGATTACTGGTTGGCACGTTGTATAGAGGGAAAGAAAACCCTCATTATGTCCATGACTGATGATGAAAACAACCACTTCCCCATCGGGTCTATGGTTGTTAAAGGTGAATATCTTACACATGACAACAATGCAAGAAAGAAGGGTGGATATGTTTACAGGGATTACAAACTAGGTGCAAGTGTGTATCACTTTACCAACTTAATCACTGGTACAAACAATGCCTAGTCGGAATTCATCGAAGGTATGCTACTTCTTACCGGATACGGAGCACAAGAGACTAATGGAGACCATCATTATAAGAGATGATATGGAGGGCTTAGTTGTATGATAATAGGTGGGATCTAGCATGATGAGGTATGTATCATAATTGTAATTTTCCCATGTATGTTTCTTATGAATATGTCAATTTTGTGTTCTTGTACGCTACTTCTTACCGGATACATAGCACGAGAGACTAATGGAGACCATCATTATAAGAGATGATCCGGAGGCCTTGGTTGTATGATATTAGGTGGGATCTAGCATGATGAGGTATGTATCATAATTTTAATTTTCCCATGTATGTTTCTTATGAATATCTCAATTTTGTGTTCTTGTACACTACTTCTTACTGGATACATAGCACGAGAGACTAATGGAGACCATCATTATAAGAGATGATCTGGAGGCCTTGGTTGTATGATACTAGGTGGGATCTAGCATGATGAGGTATGTATCATAATTTTAATTTTCCCATGTATGTTTCTCATGAATATGTCAATTTTTTGTTCTTGGTATGCGAAATTTTCCATAATGTTGTTTATAAATATGCCAAAAATTCTCTTGTATGCCAAGTTAATGAACATGCCAAATTTTATGTATGATCAATAACCATATATATCAATCATATGAACATTTCAACATCTCATTCACATGATATACATAACATTAGAATACATACATGTACCTATGTAGGTCATACCTATCAAAGTTCTTTGTAGGCTCTCTTATAGGACTAAAACCCTAATTTTTAAAGTAGGTAATATTGTCAATGTTTTCAGCCAATATATACAACTAGGATGATGGAAACAAGATGCCGAATTGATAAACTTATGTTTTAAGGCTTGTATAATTTCCTTCTTGACAGCTCACCTCTTATATCCGCATGTCCATTGCCAAAGGGGTAGTGCATAGTAGTGTTGGAATTTCATCTCATTTTTTTTATTTAAAAGTTTAATTTCTACTTAAAAGATAATAAAAGATAATAAGAGATTTGGGCCAAAGCTAGACAATGCATTTCATGCCAACGAAGTCCAAACTTGGAAAACCCTATCCCTAACTAGGGTTTATTGTTTAACATGCATGGTCCATAACCATAACCCTACCTAGGAAACCCTAATCCTAACCCTAATCTTATCTTACTGTCACAACTTAATTCATAATCAATCTAATGTCCAACTCAACTATTTCAAATCCAGTGGACTTATGCTTCAAATCATGTTGATTCACAAATTTGACTTTAGTGTGCATGTAGTGAGATCATTGAAACCTTTAAATATAATAGTTTTTTCATGCATGGTTTCCATTCTATGCCCCGGTTAGGGATTCAACAAGTGTCCCTGAAAGCCTGTAGGAGGTGGGATTCAACATGCCACAGAATCATGACCGTTTCTCAGATCGACAAACTGTTGGCTCCATTGGATTCAAGACATCGGGATAATGCTAGGGTGGCCCTCTAATCTGGTTCCATGGAGAAGAGACCATTATTTTGGTCAATTTTGGAAACTAGGGTTTTGCTCAGTAAGTGAATGCGAAATGTTTGCACATGGGGGTCAAATTGGCATACTGCTTGACCGTGAAGGTGTAGCTAGTGTTCCCACATAACAAGTGCCTAAAAATGCTTGTATGACCCATCGAAAGCCCTTTTTTATGCACGGTTTCCATTCTATGCCCCGAGTAGGGATTCAATAGGTGTCCCTGAAAGCTTGTAGGAGGTGGGATTCAATGTGCCACAGAATCATGATCATTGGTCGGATCGACAAACAGTTGGCTCCATTAGATTAAGGACATCGAGATTGTTCTAGGGTGGCCCTCTAATCTGGTTCCATGGAGAAGAGACCATTATTTTGGTCAATTTTGGAAACTAGGGTTTTGCTCAATAAGTGAATGTGAAATTTTTGCACATGGGGATCAAATCCGAATATTGCTCGACCGTGAAGGTGTGGATAGCATTCCCACATAACAGGTGCCTAAACACACTTGTACAACCCACCGAAAGCCTTTTTTTATGCACGATTTGCATTCTATGCCCCGGGTAGGGATTCAACAGGTGTCCTTGAAAGCTTGTAGGAGGTGGGATTCAACGTGCCACAGAATCATGAGCGTTGCTTGGATTGATGAACCGTCAGCTCCTTTATATTTAGGACATCGGGATAGTGCTAGGGTGTCCCTCTAATCTGGTTCCATGGAGAAGAGACCATTATTTTGGTCAATTTTGGAAACTAGGGTTTTGCTTAGTAAGTGAATGTGAAATTTTTGCACATGGGGGTTAAATTCGCATATTACTTGACCGTGAAGGTGTGGCTAGCGTTCCAACATAACAGGTGCCTAAAAACGCTTTTAAAACCCATTGGAATCCCTTTTTTATGCATAATTTCCATTCTATGCCCCGAGTAGGGATTCAACAGGTGTCCCTGAAAGCCTGTAGGAGGTGGGATTCAACGTGCCACGGAATCATGACCGTTGCTTGGATTGATGAACCGTTAGCTCTGTTGGTTTCAGGACATCGGGATAGTGCTAGGGTGGCCCTCTAATCTGGTTCCATGGAGAAGAGACCATTATTTTGGTCAATTTTGGTAACTAGGGTTTTGCTCAGTAAGTGAATGTGAAATTTTTGCACATGGGGGTCAAATTCACATATTGCTCGAACGTGAAGGTGTGGCTAGCATTTCCACATAACACATTCCTAAACATGCTTTCACAACCCACCAAAAGCCCTTTTTTATGCACAGTTTCCATTCTATGCCTCGGGTAGGGATTCAACAGGTGTCCATGAAATCCTGTAGGAGGTGGGATTCAACATGCCACAGAATCATGATCATTGCTTGGATCAATGAACCATTGGCTCCATTGGATTCAGGACATCGGGATAGTGCTAGGGTGGCCCTATAATCTAGTTCCATGGAGAAGAGACCATTATTTTGGTCAATTTTGGAAACTAGAGTTTTGCTTAGTAAGTGAATGTGAAATTTTTGCACATAGGGGTCAAATTCGCATATTACTCCACCGTGAAGGTGTGGCTAGCATTCCCACATAATGCATGCCTAAATAAGCTTGCATGAACCACCTAAAGTCCTTTTTGATGCACGGTTTCCATTCTATGCCACGGATAGGGATTCAACAAGTGTCCCTGAAAGTCTGGAGGAGGTGGGATTCAACGTGCCATAGAATCATGACCGTTGCTCGGATCGACAAACTGTCAGCTCCGTTGGATTTCAGACATCGAGATAGTGCTAGGGTGGCCCTCTAATTTGCTTCCATGGAGAAGAGACCATTATTTTGGTCAATTTTGGAAACTAGGGTTTTGCTCAATAAGTGAATGTCCAATTTCTACACATATGGGTCGGCTTTGCAAATTCCTTGACCATGAATGTGTGGCTAGCATTCCCACATGGAACCCACCCAAACACACTTGCATGACCCACTGAAATCCATTTTTGATGCACGGTTTCCACTTTATGCCCCAGTTAGGGATTCAATGGGTGTCCCTAAAAGCGTGTGGGAGGTGGGATTCAACGTTCCATAGATTGATGACCATTGCTCGGATCAATGAACCGTTAGCTCCGTTGGATTTAGTACATCGCGATAGTGCTAGAGTAGCCCTCTACTCTGGGTCCATGGACAAGGGATCATTGTTTTTGTCAATTTTGGAAAGTAAGGTTTTTCTCAGTAAGTGAATGTGAAAATTTTGCACATAAAGGTCAGCTTAAAGGCGATTGTAGATCTTCCCCTCATATAAGAGATGTGAACATTTGTATGATGAAATGCAGGAGGAGAAAATGCCATTACGTTAGTAACCATGTAATGGAACATGTTTATGTTTAGAAACAAGTGGCCATTCTATTATGCAATTATTACAAAATATATATATCTTCACACTACGAATGCTTCGAAAATGCCATGTACATTAATCACACATAAATTTCATCTCTTTCAAAGTTGTTACTCGAGGCCATTCATCAAATGCCATGTACATTAACAAAATGATAAAATAATGTGCAGGACATACACAATGTGCAGGATATAGTCATAACCATTATTTTGAATCAACCTTATAATACTCGGATACTCTTAGGTTTGATGTGTATCACATGTATTCGTTAGATGAAAGACATCATGCCAAAAAATAATTTTATTTATGTAGACCACACTGGTGCATCATTTAAGTGTGTCAACTTCGTGCATCCTTTAAACGTTTGTTAGGCTGTTATGTGGGTAAGGTGCTTTTGTATTCCACCAAGTCAGATCAGTTGCTTAGCTATGCTAGGTGCTTAAATGTGTATTAGACCTATGTTCCATTTTTTTGAATACAATTTGACATTGTTAATATAAAATTGTATATGCAATTGGATCGTGGTAAAAAACAATTAAAATGTACAGTTTTGTCATTACGTAAGGTATTGTAATTGTGCATTGTTCTCAAATTTATAACTGATATCTCCATACAATCATAAAATCTATAAAAAATTGGGAACATTACACATAGAAACATTCTTCACCACCCATGTATAATCACACTTAAAAGACTGAACCATGAATATCTCAAGAGCCTTGATATGAAATATTTTTTATATCATGAAAGTTATAATACAAAAATAGAAGGCCTATATATGGCCTGTCAATGTACATGTATCAAAAACATATTTGATGTACATGTGCAAAAAAAAGTACATCTATCCTGGACTGCACCCCTATACTCTAACTCCATATTGTACATAAAAATACATATTTGTCCTGGACTAACACATCAAAATTCTAACTTTCTTTTGTTTTTCCCAAACCCTGATGCTCTTCGAATCTGTCTACGACCACTGTGCATCTCTGGCGACTACAAATCAATGACAATATTTCTTGATCAGGGAACTGAACTAGTATTTTCCATCAATAACAAAGTTTAAAAATTTAAAATATGACTCAATTTTAAATAAAACAAAGAATCACTGCATCCGTCGAGGGTATAGGTGCCTGTGGTGTCAAGGGTGTAGGTGCCTCTACTGTCCTCCACCTTGCAGCGAGCCTCTCTGACATGCTTCTCTACGAATAAAAAAAAATGTCAATTATCTCAAGAATTATCAACATGTACAAGAATGAGAAAGTACTAATCAATTATGTAAAAAATGAACATCTCACCAAAAAAACCATTTCTAGGGGATGAGGCTGGTACTCTTCAGTAGTAAGAGGAGACGTAGGTTGAACATCAACCTTAGTTGTGTGCACTAATGGACCAGGGTGTGGCTACATTCACCAAATGATTAAATAGTTAGACATCGTGCATGTCCAGAAACAATACAAATGAAATGTACAATTGCAAATATTCAAGTAGATGTACCTCACTATGACTTATTCCTATTGTAGATGCAGCATTGACAGCGGCATCAACAATCCCACTAAGGTCTGGCATAGATGACTCTACATCCCGATGCTGTAAACATGCGGAAATAACATTAAGAAAAAACACTTGTGAACTGAATTCATAGCTAACCAACAACTGCCATTGGAAGTGTGTACATTATCGTGGGATGAGTAGGTTGATCCTCATGCACACCCACTCTGTTCAAGGAAGAGAGATTTTGTCTAGTGTAAAAAACCCCCTGATCTATGTTTGGGCTACGGGGAGATCCAAAACCAAAGAGGCAGTGCAGGGATCTGCGATGACATCTGCATTCATAAAGTGTTACCATAGTTAGACATGGATTTCAATGGATGGAATAATATGTACTGAAAAAATAACATGTTGTAATATGCTTACCCCTTCTTGGGACATATCTCCACCATGGGAGTGACCGCTTCCATCAATTTCTTGCTCCTCTTCAGATGCCTCTAGCATCTGCAAGTTTAAAAATTATATTTACATTAGCGATCTATAAAGGAGTGTACAGTAAAAAAATTAAATAATTCGAACAAGATTCAATCATAACCCATGTACTTACATTCTTCAAGTAGTCGTAAATTCCACCTTGGACTATGTCCTTGATATCAATGTCTCCACCATCATGTTCTAATTGGGGTTCCTGCAACTTCAAAAATTGTAAATATTAGACATTTTAATAAATTAATCAAGACTAACACATGCATTAACAAAATTATATGTAACAATAAAATGACAAGTGTTTAAATATTACCTCAATTGTGGTTCTTTGGGCCTTGGGTACAACCACACCGGGTGCAGTACCACCCCCGTGAGAGGCATGAGTCTCCTGCAAGAGTAAATATTGCATATATATTATGAATCTTTTAATAAGTTAGATATAGTATGGAACAATTAAAAATTGAACAATAATAGAGTTTTAAAACAATGTCCTTACCTGACCACTAGTCATCGTAGTGGTACCATGTCTTGGTCCAGGACCATAACAGGGTCCCCCACATGATGTGCAGATGTGTGGCTCGCTCTGAGGCACATGGGATGTCAGTCTATCCCCACCAATAGATGTCCCTCCACTACCAGAAGCTGGTGGTTGTACACCAGCAGAGGAAGAGGGCGCTCTCTGGTCAATAGTGGTCGTGTGTCAAGAGACCATCTCAGCTAGAGTAAAAAATGCCTCATGTGTCTGGGCAACCATGTCATGTGCAGGAGGGATGTCTGCCCTCAGTAGCTGGGCACGGGGTGCAGGTATTTGTGGATTGGCATCTCTATGCCTAGCATGGGGTCAGTGTTGGGGCATCCCCCTACCAACTCCCTGGAATCCCAACATGTTAAAATAGTTGACATGTTTCCCCATCACAAACTCTGCATACAATTTTCATAGGAAGTACATTGGTACTTCCCTATTGTTGTGAGGGGGAATGTCAAAAACCATGTACAACCTATCCATCCAATTGTATTTGATGGGTGGAAAAGTGCACCACTCAATAGAAATATGTGGCCTGCTGAACTCCAGAATGTCATCCGTCCCAGGCAGTCTAAACAATGAATAGATGGCTTGTTTTGTTATTTTCATTTTTTTTACCTCATTGTAACTTAACCCATCAGCATATTGTTGTCTTTTCCTCTCCCTATAAGATGCGATGCTATACAAAGCATCATTCGATCTTGCAATCATATCAACAATAGACAACAATGAATCTGATAAGGAGCGGCGGAGCTCATCTCCAGCCCTCCAAGCCGAACCAAGCTCTCTCAAATGGACAATAATCTCAGTATCTCTGCATTGTTATGATCCATAGTAGCCACTGCAATCATAAATACAAATAATATATCATTAGAAATGTAAACACTTGATATAATGACATATCTAAGAATTGAAAACTGTATAACTAATGACATATAAACTAAATTTATCATGTAAATTTAAAAATTGATCTTGAATTTTACAGTAAAGAATAAACATTTAACATTTTTTGATTTCATATTTATGTCCTAAATTCAAGTATTAATTTCAATTTTTAAGTACATACATGTGTATATAAAGTGTCTTGAGTGCATATGTTGATTGCGAAGCTCCTCTAGCTTATTTTAAGGCTTGGATTATGAAGTTTCGTCAAAATTGTGAGGTGGTGATTATTGCCTTTGTAGGACCAGCTCCCAAATTGCGGGTAGAGGCAACAACTAGACCCTAGAATAGGCAGCATACTGTGCTGTTGATGAATACAATCCTAGTATAGGCAACGATTTTGTTAGATATGTAATTATTTGTTGTAGTGTGATGTTTTTTGGACTCCAAAGGCTATTTAGCAGAACTTTATGGATTTTATGGTTGTAAGGGTTCTACAGGATTAAATATCATGTATGAGCTAGTATGTGATTGGCATGTTTAATCAAATACATCAACATACCTATGTATCTTCACGTTCATAGAGTCTATTGTTGAACTTTGTTGTCTTGACCTTACCCAAAAAGTACCCTTCGTTCAAGATGAAATATTTGTTAAAAGCATGGGAAGCTTCTATACCTTATTTTGACACTTGGATTGGGAAGTTTCATCAAAACTGTAAGGTGTTTATTGATGTTCTTGGAAGAGCAACTTCAAGAAGTTTCATCAAAATTATAAGGTGTTTATTTGTGGATTTTGGTATGGATTCACAAGGATCCTTGTGAATATGCATATGGAAATAGTGAAATTCATTTGTTTTTTGAGTTAATTGGGGTTTTGTTTTCCATTGAGCATGGGAATTTTGGGTATGAATTTTGTTAAATAATCAAATAATTTTTATCATTAAATTGGGGAATTGGTTTCAATTGGCCAATTACATTGGGGTTCTTGTTTCCATTGGGCAATTCCATTGGGTTTTTGTTTCAATTGGCCAATTCCATTGGGTTTTTATTTCAATTGGCCATAATTTAATTTAATATGGTTTAATTTTTCAATCTAGGGCAAATAAATTGATGAAGAAAGAGAAAAAAACATGAAAAGAAATGAGGAAAATACCTCACAAAGGGGAGGTTTATCCAAAGGTGGAGATGGAGGGCTTTAGCACACCCAAAATCATGTTTTCCTAGTCGAGATTTGCTCCTCCTTGGTCCAATATCTGCGCAGTGAGGAGAAAAAGACAGCCTCTACCAATTTAAAAAAAATAGGCTTTCCAAATCGTGCCTCCATTTTAGTGAACGAAATCACGCATGCGATTTTGTTCACTAAAACGGAGGCGCGAATTGTCTTACTATCCTAGTTGGCATGCCAATTGCCAGCCTTGGGACTAGGCTTGGTAGGTTTAGGATTGCTTGGGATGATTTCTCTTTTTTGGATTAAGAGTGATTGACTTCACTCCACCATTGCATCTAAAAGGTCCCTCAACTTCTTGCACACACCCCACACACAAGTGACATAACATTGGAAACTATGCAATTTTGATATTTTTTGACTAGCGAGATCTAGGAGCTAGAGAAATATTCACATTCAAATAATTTGACAAAATATGCAAGAGAACAACAAAAGAGAACGAAATAACACATATGAATGGTGCTAATAACTGATTATTATATTAGAATACATCTTTTAGATATGTATGGTACATCTTTATAATACATTGAGGAAAATTTGTGAGCCCTTGGAGGCCATGTGAATGCATACAAGTGTCAGGTTAGGATTTGACCCCTAAACCCCCCTAGGTTGACCAATAGGATTCCAAACCATACCAAATAGTCATGAATGCTAGTGTGGACATGGTTGGAGCATGCTTGGTTCATAAATGAGGGAAGGCTAAGCATGGGAGAGTGTATAGGTGAGTGGGAGAGTCTCTAGGAGCCAATAAATGCCCGAGAAGACCACAAAACAACCACATTCACACACTAGTGCCCCTAGTCAAAGAAGAAAGTGGTTTGCAATTAATGCAGGCACCTGGATGATAGAATGATCAAAGTGGAGCGCCTCAAATGTCAATTAATGAGCCAAAAATCACCTATTAGTCCAATATTGACCAGTATAGCCTAAGTTAGACCATACAACATAAGCACAAGGAAAATAAAAATGTCTCCTAGGCAAATGACCATGGTGCTAAGGTAGATTAATGCTCTAGCTATGTTTGCATTTGACAAGCACTATCTACATTCACTGACCACACCACAAATTAAGTGGGTGTGCTAATTAATTTGTATCAACATATTTTAGAAATCGAATTTGATTATATTCAAGCCAAGGACATGAGAGTCCTTTCTATGAACATTTAATGTTAGATTTTTGGATATATACCATTTCATTAAATGTTATATCTTGGATATATCATTTCATTAAATGTATTAAATGAATAATTGCTTGGTAAATTTATGTCTTTCTTTATTTTTCCATTTTTTATTATTTTTATATTTTATCAATCAATCTAATTTTTAATTTTTAGAAAATTCATTTTAATAAACCAAAATTTTAAAAAACTTTGGTGAATATTGGTAAAACAATTATAATAAATGAAAGTCAAGGTATTTTTTATGTCTATAAGGACAATTGTTGGTTTACTTTCAGATTCCTTTGTTGCAAAATTCATATTATATTTCATCACTATATGTAAATGATTCATAAGTGCAAAAAACAACTCCTTCAATAGAGAGCTGCTCATAGTTGGCCCCCTAAACCTAGCGGCAATGTCTAGGACATCGCCACCACCAAGTAGCTCTTGTTTTTTACTATATTTTCATTTAAAATTTATTATTTTAGTTAACCACTATAGAGAAGATGTTGTCACATTACATACTATGTAACTTAATGTTCCAATATACTAATAATTGCCACTGCATGCATTTTAATTAAAAATGTAATAATAACTTTTAAAGAATAGAAAAAAGTAATGAGTAAAACAATGTAAAAAAAATTAACATGGTAACGTTTTCTAACAAACACTACAAATGTGATAATATTTCCCCATACTAAGTTGTTTAGAGAGGGATCAAATCCCTAGCAAACCTTTTTCTATTGTCTTTCTCTTATTAGATAAGTTTAATTTTTTTCACTTTTACTATTTAACATTGTTTTATTTTAAATAGATACTTTAACTATTTAACATTGTTGTACTTTTTTGTACTATTTTACATTGTTTTACTTTTTTTAAATTAAATTTTTTACATTATTTTATTTATTATATTTTCTTATTTTTTATAAGTTTTTATTAATATTTAATTAAAATTTATGTCAACTCAAGTATTACTATGTTGAAACTTTATATTACATATAATATATATAATAATGTGAACAGTAATTAAAAATATTACATTTATATTATGTAATATATTATATAATAAAACAATATAAATATATTATGTAATAAGACAATATATCGCCATCCGATAATAGTTAGGAATGGGAAAATGAATAAGAGTTAGGAATGTACCCATAATAAGTCTTGACAGAATAAAAATACAATTTAACAATTGGGTGGTTAAAAATTGTTCTAATCTAACAATAATGTTAAGATTCGAGGAAGAATCTCCAATCATAAACGAGGTAGTGTCCAATAAGGCAAGAATGATGTGCTTCGATACATATAGAAATTTGGGATTAACATGAATCATAAATGAGTTTCATAATAAAATAGATCATAAATGAGTCTCATAATAAAATATAAATTATTGTTGGATGATTGCTTAATAATATAATTATATAAAAGTTTGTTGGATCATTGTTCAATAATATAATTATATAAAAGTCTTCATTTATAGAAATGAAAGATGCCCAACTATAATCAAGAATAACTTACAATTTACAAAGGTTACATACATTGGAAAGCATCAATACTATGCAAATAACTTCATACCTATCATGGTTTGTTGGTATTATAATTATTATCTAAAATTATTTAATATATAATTAATACAATTCTATCTTAACATCAAATATTTAATTAAAAAATATAATAATTTTTTAATAATTTAAAATTCAAAATTAATATAATTTTATATTAATTTATTATTATATTATATTAATTATTTTTCTAATATATATATAGATATATACCACATCTCACTATACAAAATTGTTCAGTGCACCTTCAGTCAAGACGCATGAACGATTTTTATGGCTTATACGATATATAAAATGCTATTATGCCCGATGTATTTGTGCTCTTTATCTTTAGAATATGCCACGTTCAATAAAAAGATATCTAAAAACTCAATTTTCAACTATGCATCAATAGGTTTGAATAGGTTTCATTCACTACTTTTGAACTTACAACATACCCAAGAGGCATCTTTTAACAATAATATTAATTATAAATCCAAAATCCTTGTATGAAGCAAGAATCATATCTCAACAAGAGTCAACATCACAAGAATAATGATATCATCATTATGTTGAGTGCTCCAAGCAACCAACAAATAATTTATTTATGTTTGCTTTCTTTTTCTACTTGAAAACAATCAACAAGAATGAGGATATGAATGACGTCTTTCACCATTAAAGAAGTTTTGTAGGTTCAGATCCATCTCATTCATTCCCACTCAATTACACCTATCAACCACTTGTAACTACACCTTTTAAATATATCCAAAGCGCTAATTCTTCATACTTTGTATTATCTACTATTATTTTTATTTGGATAAGAATTTTGTTTATTCGCTTACCGCCCACTCCAATTTAACCTAAATAATTCTTTCAAAAAACTCACTCCCTCTCCGATTTTCTTTTGTCATATATTAACAGAAAAACCATTTCTAAAGCTTTTCGAGTTTTAGGATTAATCTCATTCATGTTTTTGGTTATTCCGACCTAATATCAGCGTCAATTACTCCTATCAAACACTTGGTGAAGACATAAATACACTTATTTAAATTTATCTACATTGCTGTTTGTAATATCATTTTTTAATTTAATATGAATTTTGTTTATTTACTTAGCCATCTAAATAATGAAACTGAAATTAACTATTTTAATTTTTATTATTATTGATGATTATCATTGTAATTATGATGAATAAAAATTGAGGAAATTTTTTTTATATAGTAACTACAGATCCAAGTTACAAAGACGCTCTTGTGAAAGCAACAATCAAAGTTCAATTATTGCTAGCTTTTAATAGGTTTCGGTAGTGCCGGTCCAAACACTAACATAACCAATAAGCTAAGGAAAACTTCACAACGTTCAAAGCTAAATTCGCATACCAGCAGCAAAAGCCAAAAATGCATTTCACATACAAGAGCCCAATTATTTTCCTCTTCATGGCGAGAAGAAGAACCTAGATGTTTTGCAGCTTCCAGCTTTACCACTTTCAGTTCATGCTTTTCCATCTTTATCTCTAGTTCTGCCATTAACCCCAGAACTGCTTTTTCTAGAACGCGTGACTGCCCGCTTAAACTCCTTCCTCTGGAACACCAAGTCCCTGTCAACATTCTATGGCACTCTCCAATCAATGACTTGCATGAATAAAGAACGTGGTTACCTATTTCAGTGTAACGTAGTTACACTAGTTCAGTGTAACGTGGCAAGCTACATAGGCTTAAACAAAGTCTTCCTCTGGATCATGGAAGAACATATTTTTACAATACAATACATGATGCCCCCAATATAGAGTTTACGATATTTAACTTAATATAGCTAAGATAGATTGATAAAATATGTCCACGACACGTTGAACTAGGCAGACAGACTTGCCTAGAATCTCCACAACTCATACGATAAACATTATTTCTAACAAATGTGTAGAAGAAAGGAATTCGATGACAGATAAATAATTGTTCAGATTCAACTTTTTTTGTTTGAAGGAATGTCACAAGAGACTCTTTACTGAAATTTCTGACACGTTCTGAACACTGAGCACTAACGTCACTCTAAAACCTTGAAACCCTTCGAAACATTTGACAACACAAAACCTGGGTTGGATTATTGCGATGCAAAATCGGCGTCAAAAATCTATATCAGAGAATGTCATCCTTTCTGATGTGAATCTCCTCGCATTTTGATTTGAGTCTGATGACGGAAGCAAGGTATTCAAGGAGTTCACTACACCGTCAAAACTGGCTATTGAATTGATGGCGGAAGTGTTGGCGAAACTGATATCCATGGGCAAATGGGGCCAGACGAACGCTGGCCTGAACGGAGGTACGTATGGTGGTGGCATGGCTCGAGCCAGTACCTGAGTAACCTCTCTCATTGTTGGACGGGCCATCGGAATCGGATTGGAGCACGCCAGTCCCATGACCGTGAGATTCATTTGAATCATACGGCCGGACATCCTTATTCAGATCGCGTGCAGGGTGGGTAAATTTTACTTGTTCACATTGACATTTGCATGTCGTTTGCTTCTGTCATACAGCAAACTTGTCTACATGCGAAACAGAATCCATGGACATCTGTAATCATCCACCGGTCATTTCAAGAAGAGAGCCATGCTAGCTCCAATTCATAGCCTTATAGGTCGCCATCTCACGGCGAAAAGATCTTTAAGAAAACCCTTTTCTTGCATGAAAAGACAGAATTTATCATTTAGAAGGGGAGTAGGCTGGGAGAGTAGCAACCAGGCAAAGCTCATGCACCCATAAGTAGTATTTAAGATCCTTGCTTTGCTTTGCTTTGCTGGCAGCCATTAGACGAATCTCATATTTATATACTAATAGTTGGCTGTACTGTCATGTATGATAGCCAAAACCGAGCCGACTAAACTTGGGTTTAGGGCTCAGTCAATATTTAAAAAATAATTTCACTTTTCACTCCGACGGGATTTTTACTGCAACCACCTTCTTACTTCGACCAAATTTGGAGCTTCGACCTTCAACCAAGTTTGGGGAGCTTCGACACAAATCAATAGCTGTGACCAAGTTGGTAGCTTCGACCAAGTTTGTGCAGAATATGTTTCTTAGTCTAAAGACTCAAGAAATTACAAATGTTTTTACCTGTGAGTAAGATGAAGTAAACTACTCTCTTTTACAAATCCAAATAACTTATGAAATACATATCCCAAATATGTAGTAAGATTTGAGTCGACCCAAGTGCCGTAAAACTTGAACTTTCACGCGGTGAGATTTTTATGGGTTCTTGTTCTTTTACTTATCAGTAATTGTAAAAGACATTTACAGAAGTAAATCTGGAAACATGTGCGGCCAAATAATCATGAATTCAACCACAAACTATTTCATATATTAACTATGCGGAATTACAAAGTAATACAAACTTGTCTGTTACAAACTCGTCGATCTACAGAGCTTCAGCTCTTCGACTAAATCACATGCACAGAAGCTTGAGCTTCGACTTCACTTTCTCACCCTGAGTTCCTCTTTCGTCTAATGTCTGTGTTGTGTTCCTGTGTGTAAACTGATTTACAAATTACTTCTTCTATTTATAGGCAATCTGAAAATTGCTCCAGCATAGGCCGACTTACTTGCCGACTTACTTTCCATTAAGCACTGCAATAACTATCTACCTAACAACTTAGCTTCTGAAATAAATTCGATTGAATTACGTTGCCTACTTGTGGACTTTTCCTTCTTGTCAGACTGACAGACAAGATCTTGGCTTATACAGACTCTGATAGAGTCGATTGGAAGCCAAGTAGAGATCTGTGAGTAATTACATTTTTCCAACACTCCCCCTTAATTATAAGCAGATGGAGTTTTTTAAAACAAAAAATTTACAAAATGTTTTAGAGCTTAGACATGCTCTGTTTATGACAGAGTTCACTCTGGAGAACTTGTCATTCCAAGATAACTGCGCAGATACTGGAATGTGTCCTTTGCCAATGGCTTTGTGAAGATGTCGGCAAGTTGGTCTTCAGACCTGCAAAATTTCAAACAAATTTCCTTGTCGTTCACCAACTCTCTTATAAAATGAAACCTTGTGTCAATGTGCTTGGTTCTCTTGTGAAACACATGATTCTTTGATAATGCTATGGCTGAATTGTTGTCGCAGAAGATTATTGTCGGTTCTTGATGGTTCTATGACAAGTCTTTTATGACTCTTCTCATCCAGACAGCTTGACATGCAGCACTTGTTGCTGCGACATACTCTGCTTCAGCTGAAGATAGAGTTACTATGGGCTGTTTCTTTGAAGCCCATGAAACAACACCTGTACCAAAATGAAATGTGTATCCAGATGTGCTTTTCCTGTCATCTATGCTGCCTCCATTGTCACTGTCAGTGTAACCAATGAGTTTAAAATTTTATGAGGTTGAGTACATAATACCAAGGTCTTTTGTGCCACTTACATACCTCAGAATTCTTTTACCTGCTTGCCAATGTGAGTCTTTTGGTGACTCCATGAACCTTGAGATCAGACTTACACCATACATAATGTCTGGTCTTGTTGCTGTCAAATACATAAGGCTGCCAACAAGCCTCTTGAATAGCATAGGATCTACAGTGGATCCTTCATCATCCTTGCTCAATTTTAAACCTGTTATCACTGGTGTTGGGGCTGTCTTGCAGGTAGACATGTTAAACCTTTTTAAAACTTCACTTGCATATTTAGATTGTGATATAAAGATACCACTTTCAGATTGCTGAACTTCAATGCCCAGAAAAAATTTCATAAGCCCCAGATCAGTCATTTCAAATTCACTTTCCATGACTGTTTTAAAATCTGCTATGCCATAATCACCAGTAAATATTAAATCATCCACATACAGGCAGACAATTAACATCTTACCTTGCTCATCGACTTTGGTGTACAAAGTCGGTTCACTTTCACTTCTGTGAAATCCATTTTCAATGAGATAGGAATCAATCTGACTGTACCAAGCTCTAGGAGCTTGCTTCAAACCATATAATGCTTTTTCTAGCCTGTACACTTTGTGCTCTTGACCTGGAACTTCATACCTTTGTGGCTATTCCACATATACTTCCTCTTCTAGATAGCCATTTAAGAATGCCGACTTGACATCCATTTAATGAACATGCCATTTGTTTTGTGCAGCAATGGCCAAAACTGTTCTGACTGTATCCATGCGTGCAACAGGTGCAAACGTTTCATTGAAGTCGATGCCAGGTTGTTGTGTGAACCCTCTTGCTACCATTCTTTCCTTGTGCTTTTGCACATTCCCATCAGCATCTTGCTTTGTCTTATAAATCCATTTGACACTGATTACATCCTTGTCTTTTGGTACATCGACCAGTTCCCATGTCTGGTTTTTCTCAATGCATTCCATTTCCTCATCCATGGCTTGTGCCCATACTTCTTCTTCGACAGCTTCTTCAAATGCTAGTGGATCATATATAGGGGAAAATAATGCAAACAGAGAGAATGAATTAGGTGTACCAGCTTCATATATCTCTCGCAGACTTCTTGTCTTCATTGGTTCTGTCGATGTTGACCTCGACGAGCTACTTGATGGAGTCTGTTGTTCTCTTGGTGTACTTGTCGATGTATCTTGAGCTCCTACTTGTGTCGATGGTCCTTGTGCTAAACCATGTCTTGGTGTCATGGGAGTCGACGATGCTCCGACCGGTTGACTTACATGTGGTATTTGAACCACTTCCTCTTCCATATCATCATGGTCGATGTTTGACACAATCTTGACATTTGTGTCGACGGTTCCATCCCATGATTCATTCTCGACAAATTGAACATCTCAACTGATTATCACTTTCCTTGTGACAGGGTCATACAACTTGTATGCTTTTGTGTCTTCTGAATAGCCGACAAAAATACATTTCTATCCCTTCTTGTCTATCTTCCTTCTCAGCTCATCTGGAATATGAGCATATGCGACACAACCAAAACTTTTAAATGTGAGACACTTTGATTCATACCTGTCCATGCTTCTTGGGGGACTTTGTTCTTCACACTCTTTGTTGGACATCGATTCATAATGTATACAGCAGTTGCGTCTGCTTCACCCCAATACTCGTTTGGCAAATGCTTGGCTGCCAACATGCTGCGTGCCATCTCCATGATGGTTCTGTTCTTTCTTTCGGCAATACCGTTCTGCTGAGGTGTATATCGTGTAGTGAATTGTTTCTGTATGCCATGGGTCTTGCAAAAATTCAGAAATTCATTTGAAACATATTCACCTCCTCTGTCAGTCCTTAAAATCTTGATGCGGTGTCCACTCTGGTTTTCCATGAGTGCCTTGAACTGCTGGAAATAACCAAATGCATTAGATTTGTGTTTCAAGAAATATACCCATGTCTTTCTTGAGTAGTCATCAATAAAGGTTAGAAAATACTTGCAGTCACCAATGGATGATGTCTGCATTGGACCACAAATGTCAGAGTGCACAATTTCAAGTGGTGTGCATGCTCTATAAGACTTTTCAACTGGAAATGTCTCTCTGTGCTGCTTACCAAAAATGCAGCCTTCACAAACCCTCTCTGGTCTGTCGATCAATGGTAATCCCTTCACCATATTCTTTGTGTGCAGTAGCTTCAGCCCACCAAAATTTAGATGTCCAAATCTGAAATGCCACAACCAGGATTCATCCTGAACTTCTGTCTGAAATGCAGCTTGCAAATCAGCGCTGCAATTTTCTCTCTTGTTGAGGAGCTCGACTGTTTCTTCACTTTCCGCCTTGAATGCAGCTCCTGTCTTTGTCTTCCCTTTTATGTTGGGAACTATCCTCAATGGAAACAAGCAGTTGCTTGTCATTGGCACTTTTGCTATCAGCTGGTCACTTAGACGTTTGTCTTTGATCACACAATGTTCATCTTCCATGTAGACTCTATAGCCCTTTTGTAACAACTGTCCAATGCTTAATAGATTATGTTTCAGACCTTCGACATGATAGATATCATGGATATACTTACTCTCCCCTTGTTTGGTTAGAATATCAACAGTGCCTTTTCCTAAGACAGTAATTTGGACATTGTTTCCAAGTGTAACATCAGTTTTAATTGAAGTATCTAGACTGGAAAACATATTTAAATCACCAGTCATGTGGTTGCTACATCCTGAGTCTAAGTACCATATGTCATGTGGACTTTCTTGAACAACATTGCATTCAAGTGGAGATGTCGAGGCTATTAACATTACACTTGTCGAAGTGTTGGTGTTGGTTTATTGACTTGGGCTTTGTCTTCCTTGATCATATTGTTTCTTCTTGCATTCATATGCATAATGACCAAACTTCTTATAGTAATGACATTGAATTTTTGATTTATCAAACCTCTAACTACTTGGCTGACTTGGGTTCTGATTATCTCCTCTGCCACCGACATTTGCAGGACTTCTTCCTCTGCCTCTAAAGTTTTTTCTCCCCCTGCCTCTACCACAGCTTATGGATGACTGTGCTGGAAATGCACCTTCCAATGATGTCTGTGATCTGTTGATTCTGTGTTCATGATTGATGAGTGAAGCTTGCAGCTCATCAATGGTAAATGTTGACATGTTTGTGTGTTCTTCTAAAGTCACAACCAAATTTTCAAATCTTGGAGGAAGACTTCTGAGAATTTTTCAACAACCCTTTGATCTGATATGGGTTCTCCATGAGATTTCAGTTGGTTTATCAACCCAACAACTCTGGTGTAGAATGTGTCTACATTCTCTGAATCTTTCATGGACAGAGATTCAAAATCTTTTCTCAGAATCTGCAGGTTGGATGTCTTCACTTTACCCAAACCTTGATAGGAAGTCTCCAATGTATCCCATGCTTCCTTGGCATTAATTGCTGCTGCTATTCTTGGGAGTATGCTCTCATGCATAGCTTGATGTATGAAGAATAGAGCTTTTCCATCTTTCTTCCTCTGTTCTCTCAAGACATCTTTCTCAGCCTGTGTGAGATTGTTATATGCAGCCATGTCTGCTGGTTCTGCATAACCATGCTGGACTATCTTCCAAACATCTTGACCTCTGAATAAATCCTTCATTGTTAAAGACCAATATTCATAATTCTTTCCTGTAAAACTTGGAGGTTTCAATGAACCAGAAGTGGAAGCCATTTTTAATTTTTAATTAACTTTCCTTAGAAAATTAATTTCCACCTTTTAAGACAAGATTTCTTTCCTAAAATCTCGCGCTGGTATAAACCTCGCTCTGATACTAGATAGCCAAAACCGAGCCAACTAAACTTGGGTTTAGGGCTCAGTCAATATTTAAAAAATAATTTCACTTTTCACTCCGACGGGATTTTTACTGCGACCACCTTTTTACTTCGACCAAATTTGGAGCTTCGACCTTCGACCAAGTTTGGGGAGCTTCGACACAAATCAATAGCTGCGACCAAGTTGGTAGCTTCGACCAAGTTTGTGCAGAATATGTTTCTTAGTATAAAGACTCAAGAAATTACAAATGTTTTTACCTGTGAGTAAGATGAAGTAAACTACCCACTTTTACAAATCCAAATAACTTATGAAATACATATCCCAAATATGTAGTAAGATTTGAGTCGACCCAAGTGCCGTAAAACTTGAACTTTCACGTGGTGAGATTTTTATGGGTTCTTGTTCTTTTACTTATCAGTAATTGTAAAAGAAATTTACAGAAGTAAATATGGAAACATGTGCGGCCAAATAATCATGAATTCAACCACAAACTATTTCATATATTAACTATGCGGAATTACAAAGTAATACAAACTTGTCTGTTACAAACTCGTCGATCTACAGAGCTTCAGCTCTTCGACTAAATCACATGCACAAAAGCTTGAGCTTCGACTTCACTTTCTCACCATGAGTTCCTCTGCCGTCTAATGTCTGTGTTGTGTTCCTGTGTGTAAACTGATTTACAAATTACTTCTTCTATTTATAGGCAATCTGAAAATTGCTCCAGCATAGGCCGACTTACTTGCCGACTTACTTTCCATTAAACATTGCAATAACTATCTACCTAACAACTTAGCTTCTGAAATAAATTCGATTGAATTACGTTGCCTACTTGTGGACTTTTCCTTCTTGTCAGACTGACACACAAGATCTTGGCTTATACAGACTCTGATAGAGTCGGTTGGAAGCCAAGTAGAGATCTGCGAGTAATTACATTTTTCCAACAATGTAATGAGAGCCAGGCGAGCTTTAAAACGCCGTTTCGCTTTCTCGAACAGTACTACTGGTTGAGTTATATATTTATTTAGAATTCCCATCATGTATCTCGACAATATTCCCAATTTCTTTGAAAAATCACATTACCATGGCTGCAAGGTCATACTGATCATCTTGAATTTCACTTGCCTGGCCTATAATATAATTTATACGTTCAGTAACGATTCTAGATGTGTGGGATCATACTGTTTCCATGCTTTCCTATTCTGAACAATCTCTCATAATATCTCCTCCAATCATCCATTAGCTGATATAAATTATTCACTCTTGTGTTTCCTGTTTGGCCAAAACTTTCTTTAGAATTTATCACATCATTATTATTCTGAACAGTTAGAGCGAGGTTCCTGGTTAGATAGAAGAAGGATAATGGATTTTATGTCGGCATTGTTTGGTGGAGACTTCAAACGCCACAAACGTGCTAAAGATCTTGTGGTAAATACTTCTTTTTTCAATTTATAACGTGCAGACATATAGATCACTAGAAGAATTTACTCAGGCATAGCCTATACCTATATGCTGTATCTGTATTCTACTATTTTAAATGTTTCTCGGATCACATTGAAAAATTACTCATCCATTTGAATTTTTGGATCAGAGACAGTGGAGGTGAAAATTCACATGGACTATGAAGGATGTGAACGAAGAGTGAAAAGCTCGGTCTCATCTATGAAAGGCAAGATATTTTATCTTTGTATGAATGCTTTTACAGGTAGCAAGTAGCTTATGAGATTTCGGTAAAGAACTGTGTTAAAGTTTAAAAAACCGGACGTTTTAAGTGCACACTCAGTCATCTACATGGAAAAAATCAAGACAAACTTTGAAACGATTATTTAAACTCTAACATAGCTATTTCCAGAAATGTCATCTAGTATAAGGGAAGAAATCAATAAAAGCTTTGAAACGGTTCTTTAAACTCTTTCTAGATATCTCATCTAGTATAAGCTATCTACATGGAAAAAATCAAGAAAAGCTTTGAAACTTTAAACTCTACACGGCTCTTTCCAGACATATCATCTACTATAAGAATATATTATCTTATATATTTTATGTTTTACATACATTAGCATATTTGAAGCTTGGATCAATCAGTATTGAGTAGCATTGAGGTAATAGATCCATGTATTTGTTTTTATTTGCATTGATGCACAGTTTATGGGGCTGTAAGTGTGATTTTCCAGGACCTCTGATCATTGAAACTTCAGAAATAATTTCATCTAATTCCTTCATTTTGATTAATTTGGCAGGCGTTATGTCAGTGGAAGTAAACAGAAATCAAAGCAGATTAACAGTGACAGGATACGTGGATGCCGAGAAGGTGTTGAAGAGAGTGAAAGAAGGGACGGGGAAGGCCGCAATGTTATGGCCTTATGTGCCCCACAATCTGGTTTACTATCCTTACGCTGCAAACAGCCATAACAAGAAAGCTCCCCCTGGGTATGTTAGGAAAGTGGAATACCCTCTATCTACTCCAAATCGCGCCGATGAAACATATACAACTCTTTTCAGCAACGACAATATCAATGCCTGAGCAATAATGTAGAGATCTATTTCTATTCTATTCTGTAGGTACCTATGTAGCTCTACAGTAGGACTGAATAATCATTAAAAGCATGTGCTCTGAAATCATTCGACTTGTCAGTGGAGCACTGGAGGTCAATGCAGGCTGCTTCTGCCAGTGGTAGTTGTTGGCGAGAGCTATCCATTTAGCTGCAGAGTCTTAAAGTCTTAAAGAATCTACCAGCTCATGGAGCCCATCCATGCATCTTATGACCATCTCCGGCTGCGTACTTGCCTGCGGCGTACTTGCGTGAACTTAAATGACCTGCAGATTCTGCTGTTTTTTCGCCCGTCCTGTGACTGTCGACATTAATTTTGTTGCACAGAAACTGCAAGCTACCCGTTCAGTTTAGTGTTAGAGCCTCGTCCTTTCCCACGGAAATGATCATTTACAGATAGACTATCATTCCCAGCTTCATTGCCTTAAGGCCGACTAGATTCATCCATTTGCAGGGCTAATTCATTCGTCTCCTTGTCTCCTCTTAATTTTCACTTCTGTCATTGCTATGGCTTGGCAAGGTCTGTTTTTTAGCAAGTAAACATATCAATGAACTAAGTTCATCGTTTTGTGGTAATACAGGACGCTTAAACATATGATCTCTTGTGAACTTCATTGCTAATAAAGAATTGTATCGCCTGCAAGTCTCTTGTATTGTGATTCAAGTAATAGGTATAATGCGAGGAGAAACGGGGATGGGAGAGATACAGGTGGGGTTTCCTGCCTTCACACCATTCATTCTTTATCAAGATTCTAATAATAAGTTATATTAAAAAATATAAACTTGTAGGCGTGAATGGAAAATAAAAAATATTAAAAATTGTAATAATGCTGATAAATGGCATACAATCACTAGTAAGCTAACCACCCAATTGATTTCCATTTTATTTTCATTGGCATAAACTTTAAATATACCCTATTAACAATAAAATATGATAAAATTTTGTTATATTTCTATCTACTTTGTGATATAAAAACCACATTACTTATATATTTTCTATTTTAAAATAAATATTACCATGAATACACCATACATCTCGAAGTTTGAATTTTCTAAATATAAAGTATTTTATACCAAACATCACATTCATCCATATTTGATTAATTTGGATCGATACCATTTGCAATATTTAAAACATAAAACTGAAAGTGAAAAACATCTTTATAAGATTAAAAATTCATCGAAAACATATGGAAATGTTTCATGATTTGAACCGCTTGATGATGATCCGAGTCCACAAGCTACCAACGACGACCTATTACCTAATTTGTAAAAAAGTCAACTCTGCATCTCCTCTCCGAACAATTGAGCATCAAATAATTAAGCACAAAAAGGTTTTTATCCGGGGAACCAAACAAATCATTTACTGCAAATGTAATATAACTTATTATTAGAATCTTGATAAAGAATGGATACAAGAGACTTGTAGGCAATACAATTCTTTACTGGCAATGAATTTCACAAGAGATCATATGTTTAAGCGTCCATGTTTGGAGATGGGCAACGAATTAATTTACTCCTTTTGTATCACCACAAAACGATGAACTTAGTTCATTGATATGTTTATTTGCTAAGTAACAGATAGACGAGGAGACGAATTAGCTCTGCAAATGGGTGCATCCAGTCGCCCTCAAGGCAATGACGCTGGGAATGATAGTCGATCTGTAAATGATCATTTATGATCATTTCCGTTCATTCCTTTGTGTCACCAAAGGGACTGTATAGACGGGTGGTGAAGGACGCACTAAACTGAACAGCTTGTTTGCTGTGCAACAGAATTAATGTCGACAAGACTGACAAAACAAACAGTAGAATCTGCTGTCATTTAAGTTGCACGTAATTTGACGCAAATACGCAGCAGGAAATGGTCATATGATGCATGGATGGGCTCCATGAGCTGTTAAGACTCTGCAGCTCAATGGATAGCTCCCGAGTCCTGCCGTAGTGGTTTACCGACTGTTTTAGCTACCAGAAGAAGAATAAATGGATTTCCGAGCCGAGAGGGTTAGGTAGTTGACGGCTGAGGAGATTGTACACTTGTTTTTATTGGAATCAATTAAACTTCCATTGCATTCGGTCGACAGACTGTGAGACAATAAAATGCAGAGAAAGTGGGCACCAGTTAATTTGAAGAACAAACAGGGTCTGTATTTTAGTTTGGAAGGTGTTGTTACTCATGCACTTCCAACTAAAGTGGCTGTGATTATTTTTCAAATATAAATTTAGATTTGAAAATTACAACTTTTCATATATAATTTATTATTATTATTAATGTGAACAATAAAACTTTACTTCTATATCAAAATGAAAAAATACAGTTCACATTATATATATAAAATATTATCAATATAGTTCACAATTGGATTTAGTATACAAAGCTTCATCACTAAATCTTAAAAAAAAATCATTGCATCAAAAGTAGGTAGCTGCTTTTTTCCAAGAGAAAAATAGCATTTCTTTGTTATTCAATTCTGAATCAAATGAAACTTTGTGTTTCAACAAGAGTACAATGACAGGTCACATCTAGGAACAAGTGTTCAATCACCATTCCAATACATAATAAGAGGTTCACATCACAGTTCAGTCATGGCTGAAAGCTAGTACTGCACATATATACATACATAATATGGAACCAGTCCTCAACCAAACAAAGGCTCAAAACACTACTTCAAAATGCATAGACAGGAAAAAGGAGCTATGCCAGAGAAAGGAGCAAAAAAGAAAGTTCTTCCCAAAAATAGGTAGTTGCTTATAATTCATTATGAGGTTCATAAGAAATAAAAAAGAAAATCAAATAAAAAATAATTAAAAAAATCTATATTAGTAAATAAAATAAAAATGTAAAATCAAATAAAATGCCATTTAAAAAATAACATCTCAAAAAATTGGTGGAAGCGTTTGACGTCCCCCTCGTTAATGTTGACGATTCCAAACCTAGCGAGGTGACTGTCTGCAGCTTCCACCACCTACCCCTTCTCAGTTGAGCGTAATCCTCCCCCTTCTCAATTGAGTGCAGGATTGCAGCAACAATTGAACTCGGAAAACGTTAGGAATCGAATTGCCTAAGAGCTTAATGCAATCATGTGAGCTTCATTGTTGCAGCTAATGATGCACATAGATGCATTAGCAACCATCATTCTAACATCTGGGACGTTGCGGCTGATGATGCACATAGACGCATTAGCAACCATCATTCTAACATCTGGGACGATGATGTCGTACATTATCTCTCAAGCTCTTATTGTTGGAGAATTTCTGTATTGATCAGTTTATTTCCAGCAATTCCATATGTTAAAATTCATGATTCATTATTCTCTGCATGTTATTGATATAATCTTTGAGCTGGCTGGCATCCTAGGCATCTTCATATATTGAAAACTGATATGCAAACGATTGATATCTTTCAAAGTCGTCCTTTGATATATTGAAAACTGTTTAGCAAGGGATTTCATATCAGTGCTTTCAGACAAACCATCTGATGTTGCCTTAGTATATTGACAGACTTCGTCTTTGGATTCGAGAACAGGCATGGGGGATTGACGAGCAGCTTTAGTATATTGACAGACTTCGTCTTTGGAGTCAAGAACGGGATTGGGGGATTGTCAAGCTCATCGTCTGAAACGTCTAGGATATAAGACTCGGAGTCTTCATTGATAAGACTCGAAGTCTTCATTGGGACCACGAGCATCCCTAGACTCAGAGACTTCGGATCGAGTTCACATGGACCTAGGTAGCTTGGCTTAAATCCACATCCCATGGCTTTGTGGCTTATTGAAGAGCTGTCAAGTATGGAAACATTGGTATCACTGGTGTAGATGTGTTTAAGGCGTGACCTTGCTTTGACGACAAGGCTGTCGAATTGGGGTTTACACTACGGTTTCTTGGACCTTTCTTCTTTTTATTACTAAGGGGAGGCTTGCTCTCACGCATAATCCTTCCTTCTTCTCTTATGCAACTCTCAATGCCCAATGCCTTGTTGGTTTGTGTTGACGGCTTGTGTGGCCTAGCTGGTTTGTGCTTCATTTTACTACAATTTACTTCTATCCACATGCATTGGGTGCAATTTCATAGTGAACTCTTGTTGTGTTCTTGCGTTATACTCTATTACATCATATAATCCTAATAGATAGAATAACATGAAGTATTATACTGAGAATTCTAGAGAAACTCTGCATTGCAGCATTCATGCACTGATCGTTTCAAATGGAATGCACCAAAAATAAAAAGTTTCAAGATCTTCAAGTGCAAATCTTTACTGTCTTTTCTTATTTGATACACATTGATGACGTATTATCAGGAAATTCTCTAATATCTTTATCGTGTGTCGTGTCCGTGGACAAAATTCTAGTAAGCAAGTAGACTTTCAATTTTGATGGAGAAAATGCATTCGACATCGTTGCTTACGCTGGAGTAGATATTGAAGAAATTCGGTAAAAGAACTGAAAACTTTCAATTATACACGCAGGAGGAATTGCAATTTTAACTAAATTGCGAACTAATAAAAAAAATACAATTTAAATAAAATATTTAACCTTCTTCATTTGATATTTTAATATTACACATGTTTCTAACATAAAAGTTTAAGAGTTTATCTGTGTATTTTCTCTTTTTGACGTTGGCCCTAGTTACTCGTAACACATCACAGTGCTCTCTGTCAAAGACTTCGGGAGAAGTAGAAGTCGTGTTATAATGGCTAGTGAACCAGATTCCCACAAGCATAGTGAAAAAGTGATAGAATCGTGTATAACTTATTTTAATACATCAAAAACAAAATTTAAGCACATCAATTATAATCTGCCTTCATGAATTGCATGTGGATAAAGATCCTCAGAACTACAATGCTTATAACTTGCAAGAAACAAGCCACAAAGAGAAGGAATTGCTTGCATCATCTCTTAATCATAAATTATTATCATATACCATGTCAAATGATCTCCATCTATCCCATAATAGGAGGAGGTCGGCATGGTTGATAAGAAGAGCAGTGTTATTTTTTCAGCGGCAACAACAGAAGAAGCTATCAAGGCAACATAAAAGGCACCTGATCGTTCGTTTATCTTCATTTCTCCCCAATCCCAATAAGGTGAACTAGCTTCCGAAATAATAAAATACAATTTAGCATGATGAATAATTTAGCTCTAGTTTTAGCATTTCTCTCATATTATAAGTGCCTACCCTTCACCCTTCTTTATTTTTTCATGAATAGTAGATAAATATATTGTAATATGAAATGAATGTTAACATCGTGAAGAATCAATTGAAATTTTCAATGAATCAATTTATTTTTGTTTGTTTTTTTTCTTTTTTAAAAATTTATATAAATGTTGCCTAGTCATTAGTATTTTTTAAAACCTTTATATATTATCTATCACAAATGAAGTATATCAGGTTGAGCATACACATTAAAATATATGCGTGAGACTACACATTAAAATATATAAAATATATGTGTGTAGTAACAGTGACATCTTTCAAACTTTGTTTTCTAAATTAATAACAACTTTTTAGTTATTCCTATAAAAGATCTGTGCATTAACGCTGAAATCCGATCATTTAACGCTCAAATCCAATCATTTTAGCGTTGGTGTCTCATAAATATATGAGTTATAAATTGATGCAGAGAAAGGCATAAATATATTAGCTATAAATTAATGCAAAAAGTCTTTATATTTGAAATGAACATTTTTGATGAAGAATTTTTATTGACTAATGGTTTACCTGTTCGAAACTTACCTGCGTACAAACAATTATCACCAAATATTTTTATATATTTTACTTTATTTATCAAACCAAAATCTCCCCTCTTTATGAGATAATATTATTGAAATGTGTGAAAAACATGATTTGCTAAGTGAATTCCAAACCCATAATAAGTGGATAGATGCTCACACTACCTATAGCATATTTGTAGAACGGCTAGATATTGCACATTATTATTTGATTAACCCCAAGGGAAATTATATTTTGCACATTATTATTTTATTAACCTTAAGAGCAATTATATTTCAGATGAAAGACTTAGTAAATAATAGTTTCCTCATTATAAATAATAGTTTTTCAAAATTCTTCAAAAATTAGTAGAATGTTTTTGAGTCATTTTTTTCAATTTTTAAGAAAATATAATTAATAAAACCATTTAATTTTTATATTAATAAAAGAAACAAAAAAACAATATAATATTATATTCATTTTAAGAAAAAAAGAACATAGATATGGTGTTCAAGTATTATTCACATTAAAGTTAAATATGTTATTAAAAATACTCTGTTTATTTTAGGCCAAATAATCTCAAATGTACATAGAACTAGTGTTTGTTTATCACATTAAAAAAAATTAGTTTTCAAACATATTTAAGTTATCTCATAAAGATTTGATGATCCAATTTTAACTTTTAAACTATTATTATTTAACTTCATATCAAATTCAAAAAACAACTCAATGTTTCTATTGCAAAAAACTTATCTTCATAACTAGCCACAAATAACTTAGTCGGGGACATTGCCACGTGTCATGGTCACATCCATTTTGTGCTCATTCTTTACGTTGTAAATTACAACTAACCCATATCCAATTTTAAACAAGAGCCACAAGGTGGCAATGTCCTCGACATTGCATTCGTGATAGCTAGTGGTTTGCAATTGCCTATGCAAAAAACTAAAACTCAATAAAAATATATTAAATTTTGTTATAGCCTACTTAAAACTCAATAAAAATAGAATACCTGTTGTTATCGCCTAGGTAGGCATCCTTTTGATGATTGTAGAGATTTGACTACTTAGAAGACTCTAGACTCAAGTTCTATTTCAATGGATTCAAAGTGAGGATGAGCTTTACCAGCTTTGCCAGAATGAGTGCTACATCTCAAATAGGCCATGAAGGGCATAAAGATAAGCCTAAATACAGAGTGGGGATGCACCATTTTTTATTGGCTAGATGATAAATTGTTGATGCTTATTGGGTGGTTAAGTTAATTCCTTCAGTATCAGAGTAGGAAACCAACTTCTCCTTCTAAAAGTGTACCCACCTCTCTCTCGGAGTTGCACATTTGGGCTTGAAAAGTAACTTATCCTCTAAAGGAAGGGTAGAAAGGCAAAAGAAATGCAATGAGTGAGGACACCACTCCATATCGGATCTTTCTAGGTAAAATTTTTGTTCATTATAGGAAGCATCATATTCAAAATATGACATTTTCCATTCCATATGTCCATTAAGAATTTTGGAGCACCTATAAATTATAAATAAAATATATAAAATATTAAATTGTCCCAAATATAAAAAATAAAATAGACACACTTAATGTACATAAAAATTTAAATAATATATTAAGTTTAACATCAAAATAAATCTACATTTTTTTTTATATTTCTCATAAAATCAAGACAATAAATATATTTAAAAAAATCAATAATAAATCTTAATAACTCTAGGTATTGCATTTATTTAATGGCAATACCTATAAATATAACCACTTCCCAATAATTTTCCAACTGCATAATCTATCCGTAAAGATATAATGGTTTTCCTATATGAGATTTGAGTTTATCTTCCCTCAGTAAAATTGCGGTCTTGTTGTAAGTGATATTTAAGAACATTGAAGTAGACGTCAATGTCAAAACAGATGATCCAGATTCTTGATTGGAAATTTCACAAAAGCAAAGAAGTGGATTGTTTTGTAATATCTACGGAAATTTTATTGGTCACGTCTGCCCTGCTTATTTTGTGTCATCAAATCAATTCAATTCATTGCATTAAATACCAAATAACTTTATGGAATTTATGGAATTTATGCCATGGTCTCAGAATTGTCCTATTCAATGTAAACATGTAGGTAGTACTATTAGAAGATTTTTTTTTATAAAACTGAACTGACAATCACCTAGTTCTTTTACATGTTCAAATTTGATAACCATGCAATTTGGAAAAAAATCAACTTATAAAAACCTTCATACAACATGGTTGCGCAAAAAATATCGTTCTGTCCGGTAAGAATAATTTCATATTCAAGATTATAAGAATACTATCATATTTAAATATTATAGAAAGGTATTGCAAACATTTGAGATATGCAAATATAAATAGTTTATCAAAGAACCTTTAATAGAGTTAATTTCCACTACATCTACCACATATTGGTGAAACCCTCATGGGCATGGATTATCTTAAAAGATCAGAATAAGACTGGTACAAGTCCTAAGATATTAAAATCTCCTCTGTAATTGGCAGAAGTTATATAGCCCACTTTCTTAACTAATCAAAATATCAACATTTATATGAATTTTTAAAAAAAGAAAAAAAAAACAAACAAAAAGAAATTGATTCATCGAAAATTTCAATTGATTCTTCACGATGTTAACATTCATTTCATATTACAATATATTTCTCTACTATTCATGAAACAATAAAGAAGGGTGAAGGGTGGGCACTTATAATATTAGATAAATGCTAAAATCAAAGCTAAATTATTCATCATGCTATTGTATTTTATTATTTCGGAAGCGAGTTCACCTTATTGGGATTGGGGAGAAATGAAGATAAATGAACGATCTGGTGCCTTTTATTTTGCCTTGATAGCTTCTTCTGTTGCTGCCACTGAAAAAATAACACTCCTCTTCTTATCAACCATGCCGACCTCCTCCTATTCTTGGACAGATGGAGATCATTTGACATGGTATATGATAATAATTTATGATTAAGAGATGATGCAAGCAATTCCTTCTCTTTGTGGCCCGTTTCTTGCAAGTCATAAGCATTGCAGTTCTGAGGATCTTTATGCACATGCAATTCATGAAAGAAGATTCTAATTGATGTGTTTAAATTTTCTTTTTGATGTATTATAATAAATTATACACGATTCTATCACTTTTTCAATACCCCACTTTGTATATTCATTTAATCATCATTTTACACATGTTTGAACTTCACTATGCTTGTGGCAATCTAGTTCACTAGCCATTATAACACAACTTCTACTTCTCTCGAAGTCTTTGATAGAGAGCATTGTGATGTGTTACGAGTAACTAGGGCCAACATCAAAAAGAGAAAATACAGATATAAACTCTTGAACTTTTATGTTAGAAACATGTGTAATATTAAAATATCAAATGAAGAAGGTTAAATATTTTATAAATTTGTATTTTTTTATATTATTAGCTTAATTTAGTTAGACATTTTAGTTAAAATTGCAATTCCTCCTGCATGTATAATTGAAAGTTTTCATTTTTTTTACCGAATTTCTTCAATATCTACTCCAGCGTAGGCAACGATGTCGAATGCATTTTCTCCGTCAAAATTGAAAGTCTACTTGCTTGCTAGAATTCTGTCCACGGACACGACACACGATAAAGCTATTAGAGAATTTCCTGATAGCTCATCACCTCCTTTTAGTGTATCTCGACCACTAGAGGTGGTAAGCATCAAACAAACTCGTAAACCTCGAATCCTATTGGTGGCAAATCTATGACAAAACCGACCTCCTTCCTTGAGGCCAACTTACACTTTATTTTTACAAGACCTTGGAGTCAAGCCCCCTCCCACCAAATCCATTTGAACAACCAATCTTCCATCATGAACTTTTTCCCCACAACCTCAAATGTTACAAGAGAGGGATCTTTTCGATCCAAAGCTCCTTCTAGGATCAATCAACCAAGCCCCCTCAACCCTAATTTGTCCCCAAAGGACATCATCAAGTTTTGCATTGGTTCCCTCACAATGATAGAGGATGTTAGGGATGTTTTATCTCTCTCCATAATAGTCATTGCACATCTATATTTGTATTCTAGGCATCCTCTTCTTGCACATCTTTCCTTCCAATTTTGGTTGTATCCTTAAATCTTTGGATCATATAGAGTAGATATGTTTTTCCCTTCTCTCGTTTGCTTTACATAGGAGTGGCTTGTGCAATCTAACATTGTATCGACATTCTTGTAATTAGCACTCATTTGTTGAACATTAATAAAATTATCTCATCATATCTAGTTATGCTTATGCTTCCATCATTAAATTGAGTTAAAGCTTCACATCATTTAAGGCTTAGACTTTTACCCTACTTTGAAAAGACTATTTTCTTTCACTTACTAACATTCATATATCTTTATCTAAGCTTTTGTTTGTTTATGTGTATATCCTTAATTTAAAGTCCTATTAACCTTTTTCTCTCCAATTTATGGACATAAAAATAACATTATCTTATTTTTTCTGTAAAAACATTTGATTGTTACTCATTAGACAATGGTGACTATTACAACATAGTAAAATAAATTTGGGGAAAAAAAAAAAAACAAGAGCACCATTGGTGGTCAATGTGTCATAGAAGCAAAAAGCAAGAGGGCAAGTGAGTGGTCCACTGTCCATGACCTCGGCTGGACTTGGAATTTCTTTTGCAGTGCGCCACTGGTTGATGTGTAAGCCAATCGTCTTCCATGTGTGAGCCACTCGTCTATGTGGGAGGCAATCGTCCATGTAGAAGCCAATTGTCCTGTTAACACCCAAAAATGGTTAACTACCTCATCTACCTCACTACATGGCTCATTTGTCCATTTTCCTACCATATTTCCCTGAAAATCCCACTAAAAAGCCTCCAAAAGGCCAAAAAACCCCTTTTTCCTCCAAAAATAACCAAAATTCCTCTAAAAATAGCAAAAATCCCCAAAAGGGAAGAAAAGGAATAAAAATAATGAGGAAAAAGGAGGAAAACCCTAAAACAACAAAAACCCTAAACAAGCTGCCCTAAACCACATGGTTTCCAAAAACCATGGGCAAGCACTCCACCACTAAAAAACTATAAATAAGTGATGGAGACCCCTCATTTGAACATCCACAGTCAAAAGCATCCTGCCTCTGCCGAAATTATTCTCGAAACCCTAGCTTACCATCAAGCTACTTTCACCATTGAGAACCCTTTTGGCCCATTTCCACCATCGAAAAAGGAAAAGAAGCAGCTTGGAGCTCGAAGCCACCGACATCGGACCAGCGCAACGGACTCCACCAACCTCCTCATCGGAGGTAATATCAATACAAACACCATTATACCTTTCTTTACTGTTTTTGCTGCATTTCTTTACTGTTATTTACTGTTATTTACTTTCCACTGCTTTAGCTTAATCTTTATTTCAGTTTATTTTTCTTTACATTATTGAACTGCTACTAAGGATTCCAGATTCCTTAGTAGGTGCTCATCAGCACAAGCTAGGGTGAAAACCCTAGCTACAGTTTTGGCGTCTCCGCTGTCTCTTTTATTGTTAGTTTTTCTTTTCGTACTGTACTTTCAGTCGTCGTTTTCGGCCGCCGGAAACCGCGTTTTTTCCTTCCGTAGCCGCGGCCCGACCGCGCATCTCAGGCCCTAACCCGCGACCAGATCGCCGCTGTCAGCTTTTTGCCCTGCGACCAGACCGCGTTCTTTCCGCCCACAGTCGCGATCCGACCGCGCCTGTTCATTACACAGGCGCGCTCCGACAGCCGCTGTCAGCCCAAAACCTGCAACCTAGACCGCGTCTGTTTCCTTCAAACCCGCGATCTGCGCGCGACTGTCGCCTTTCAACCCGCGGTTCGACCGCGCGCGTCCGCTCCATACCGCGGATCGCGAACTGTTTTTGATCTTGTTTCCGCGCCGAAACCCAGCCTCTTTGCCTCCATTTTTCCTGCACTTGCACAGCCACCTGTACCACTTGCAGACCTGCAGCCATTTCTGTTCCTTGTTTCCAGCATTGTTTAAATTTTTAGCATTGTCAAAAAAAAAAAAAAAAAAAAAATTTCATGGTAAAATTTTTTAAAGTTTTTCATACATTTTTATTGTCATTGAGTAATTATTTTGGATTCACAACCTCACATGCACACAATCTATCCCCTAATTCAAAGTGAGACCTAAAATCTACTTAATTCAACCAACACTATAACCTCATTTGAGGAACACAAAAGAATATTGTAGTTAGGTAGGATCGGGGAGATAGGCTTCCAATAACACCCCTCGGTTATTTACACGTGAGACATAGTTGTTGTCCTTTAGGGAACCAAAATCCCCTAGTATTTTTTGACACGGTCACCACCAGTTTGTCAGAGGGCCTCTCCCTTAGGAGGGTTGAAGTCGTGAGATTGGTTCCGGAAGTCTGAGTGGAATACCGAAATCCATTCAGTAACTGAAGGGCTACCTTTCGCAGTTCTCGGAATATCCCTGTATAGGGAATATTGCGGTTAAAGGACCAAGCGGCAGATTCACCTTTCTGGACGTGTCATGAACGGGGTAGCTTAGTTGCCATACTTCTAGGTTTGTGTACCCGGTGTCCCTCCCGGTAGGGGGATACTTTAGCCATTTGACTTTCCTACTTATATTGTCTGACTTGGATTTCATCACCTTGCAGAGGATATACTTAGTTGAGTCATAAGACCATTAGCTAGGTGTTTGCATGCTCCTTTACCTCCTCTTGGTCTAGTGAGTCCATCGATTTTTCTTTTTTAGGAAACTGACTGCTTATTGGTATTCTGACCACTTTGTTGACACTCCGCCTATTGTAGCACGCAGTTACAGTAGGTGTTTTGAGTTGCTTTTTGGCCTGAGTGCCTTGTTTTTCGAGCTCTCCTTCTGCACACATGGTTGCATTAGGATTTTTGAGTTCTTTTTTCGACACCACAACCCACCTATTTGAAAACTACTTGTCACCATTGACTCCCCGAGACATTCTCGTCGCCTCAGAGGCGAAGCCCCACAGCACGGTTCACTTGACACCACCCGTCGTCACCGTCACTCTCGAGCCTTGTCACTCGACTCCCCTCGTCAGCGGCATAGGACTCCGTCACCAGATTCCGAGAACACTCTTTACACTACCTCCACTAGCCTCATGGCCGACGTGAATCCCAACCCCTCCACTATAGGGACCACCGGTGGTACATCAGCTACTATACCAGTTACTACACCAATCATGGGTATGCCCTCCACAGGAGGCCCGTCTACCATTCCCCTCACCGTACCTATTCCTACGGCAGGAATACCCATACCTACTCCATTAGTACCTCCCGCCACCATAGTTCCCCCACTTGGGGGTAACATCCCTCACATTCCCCCTCCGCCTGGGGGCATGGGCCCCAACGTGGTCCAACCCACTACTGTGTCACACCCTACATCCAGTTTGCCCTATATGGCTAGCCTCAACCTCCCTGACCTAGCCAGGTTAACCAATGACCCCATCAGGCACGACCCTGCGTGGCCCAACATGTCCACCAAGCTCCCCTCTGACATCCCTAAGTTTGAGGGTAAAGCAGGTGAAGACCCCCAGAATCATATCATGTCTTTCCATCTATGGTGCTCCTCCAATTCCATAGTAGATGACTCCATCCGCCTCCGTTTATTACAGCGCACTTTCACTGGCTCAGCTGCCAAATGGTATATCGAGCAACCTCACGGAACCCACACTACCTTTATGTCCCTGGCCTCGACCTTCCTCCAGTTCTTCCAGTTACCTATTCGCTATGATGCGGGCGTCGAAATCCTTCTCTCATGCAGACAGAACACGGCTACCCACATCACCGACCACATCCATGAATGGCGGCGACGCCGTAGCCTATGCAAAATCAAGCTAGATGACCGGATCTTCCTAGATTGGTTCCTTAAGTCCCTCCTTCCGCTCATTGCTAAGGATGTGGCAGCCGAAAGACCCCAATCAGAGGAAGAAGCTATCCTTAAAGTTCAGCAGTTTGATCTCATTTATGCCCAGTCGGGTTATCTTTACACCATCATACCAGACGCCCCTCGAGGCGATCACCCACATCACGATGCACCGGGAGCATCCCACGCTGCCGATGGCATCATTGGCCGTCTCTCTTCACAGCCTTAGCCCTTTTCCATAACCCGTCCTCATCCTGGACCTGAACTTTCACGGGCTACATCACAGTCCGGAGCAACCAACTCGTATGCTCACATGCCTCATATCCACGGACCTTCATGTCCACCTCAGTGT
>LPNX011063283.1:0-16276 GCA_001517045.1 Pseudotsuga menziesii
TGCATCTTTATGTAATGATTGCGCAATAGGGAGGGTCGACCCTTTCAGTGGTCGACCCCTCTAAAAACATACTATCTTAATGATCTAGATTAGAGAAGAGTGTGCAAACAAGCGATTTTTATGATAAATTTGGCAGCTTGAAACAAACACCTACCTCCCCCAAACGAAAAATGTGTCAGATCCCACTGTGCAAATATAAAAGTTAAGAAGAAGGCTTAGTAGCTGCCTTCGAATTGAAAGACGCATATTAATTTTGTTATTTTATATTTTTCTTAGATTACTTTTTATATTTATATTTTGTTTATTTTCCTAATGTTAATTTGTACATATATATTTTTTTTATTTTTGTGTTATTGTTATAATAATATTTTATTATTATTATAACACCTTTATTATTGTTGTTTTTATATAATTTTTTATATTTTATTTATTTATAAAAACATTTTTTTATATGTTTATTTTAATAAGTTCACATAATTACAAAGTTTTATTATGTTAAAAATTTTTATTATTTTATTATTTTTTATTTTTGAAATTCCTAACTTATTATTTATATTTAAAAAAAACTTTTTAAAACAAGAAATCAAAATATATATTTTTATGTTATATATATATATATATATATTAGTATTTACGCCGAAGGTGTTTTTTAAGGGTTGGTTCTTCTCAAGGCTTCGTCGTCTGTCGACAACCTATGAGAAGCTGCCCCATGTCGTCTGTCGATAGCCTATGAGAAGACGCCCTATGTGTCATTTCATTTTGCATTTTAAAATTTGTTTTAATTATTTCCAAACCCATTTTATAAAAAGAAAACAATAAAATAGAGGATGTCAACCATGAAGACACATAAATCCCAATAAAGCCCAGGTCTATGTAAAACCTAAGCACCATACCTGGTGACATCCCTTCACAGAGTTACAAGAGCCAATTTATCACCGCCACAATCCTTGAAATCCTTTTACCGAGCCAATTTATCAGCACCACAATCCTTGAAATCCTTGTAACCATCCAATTGAAATCCTTGAGAAGTGAAGGCCCATCTTGTTACTGACAGGCCACTGAGTCTCTTTATGACAGGTAGATGAGATGACTCTTTATTGCAATCACACCATAGAAGCCTTGAAATCCTTATAACCAGCTAATTGAAATCCTTGAGAAGTGAAGGCCCATCTTGTTACTGACAGGACACTGAGACTCTTTATGACATGTATATGAGACTCTTTATGGAAATCACACCATAGAAGACTGGAAAGCAACCCTTTATCCGTTTGGATTCACTGATTGGACGCCAGGTGAAGCTTATACTCACCTAAAACTGCAACACAGAGTAAGTCAGTTGGTTAATCTACAAATACATGATATCAACCCATAATTAAACATTAATTCCATCCTCATCCTCCAGCATTAAATGAAATCCAAGGCGGCAAGACAAGAGGAAGGTCGGCATACAGGACTAAGGTCGGCCGACATACATATATTTATTGAGATGCTTGGCCAGTCTTGGTATCTCCTAGCTCAGACTCTCTATAGAAATTTCAGACTATCTACAGCAATTTCAGAGTGGACACAGTTATCTCTCAAGTCATCCCAGATTATTTGCGGGAAATTACTTAAACGTGATGTTTCACATAGAAATGTTGGGTCAATTTTTCCTCTAGATTAATAATCTTTTTAAGGGGAAACTGCAAAAAGTGTTAGCTAACCCTTCTCATATATTTGTCATACTATATTCATTCAATTTATTCACACCTAATTATTTTTTTCCATGTAATATCTTCATACCTAAATATTTAGTATTGAACATTTTTTTCCTTGCATTTTTTTATTTTGCTTTTATTTACTATTTTTAATTAATTATTTTACAAATTGTCTTTATCAATTAAAGATAAAACTAATCATCATTTTTTAAATATCTAATTATTTTTCTTCTATTTAACATTTACATTGTTAATATTTCAATAAATCTATATATTAAAAATTAGATTACTAAATATATTAAAAATAAGATTACATTTTAGTATTTCAATATAAAGTAATTAAATATTGTATATTTCTATTTTTTATTAAAAATTAAATAAAACTATAAATATTAATTCTTAATAATAAAAAAATTGAAAAGTAATTACATTATGCTTAAATTATATTATATAAGATTATACTATTTTAAATTTACATAAAATAGGAGGTTGAGAGATGTTAAATGTATATGCAATTAATATACTTTAAACAATCTATTGAAATTTAATTTTAAGAAAGAACTTTTAACTAACAATTCGCATCATCATACGAAATGTTACATTATGACTTATTTCTTTTTACAATTTGTATTTGAATACTTTTACTAATTTTTTCACAATTGTTTTTTATAAATATATATTTACATTTTAGTAAATTATTTTTATATTCAATTTATATCTCTATAATGTTCCTTGCCATTGTTTTACATATTTTTGAAAGCAAATGTTAAGTTTTTTTAATATTTCTTAAATCAAAATTTAGTATATTAAGATATTTTTATATTTTAATAAATTTTTACATTTTATTAATATTTTTCTAAGCAAAATGAAATTTATTTTAGGTAGTTGTTAAACACAAATTTCTTATTTTAGGATATTTTTATCTTATTCTTCTTGTTAGATTGATGGAACATAACAGAGTAGTATTTAGCAATTCTGCTCAAACTCGTAATTTGATGGTTTAGAAATGTTATCTTCTGTCAGGAGTAATGGTTGTGTGGACTTATGAAGCCCCCCTTACACATCCCAAGTTGGATGGTAGACTGACAATGGGCATTTCAATGACCCCATCTAATGAGGGCCCCACCATCAATCATATCAAGCCTTTTGCATCTTAGTTTTTAGCTCTCATGTCATTAGAAATCATATCCAATCAGAAAATATTTCCCTAAATATTTAGTATTGCACATTTTCTTGCACTTCTTTTATTTTGTTTTTATTTACCATTTCCCCTCATATGAAAGGTTATCATTGTTTTTTTTACCATTATGCAAATAACCTTACCATATTTTTTACTTTGTTGTAAGGTTATTACTTATCAACACCTTTGACATATAAACTTGCCAACTAAACTAGAAATGGTGGAACCAGTATAAGGACATACATTTTGCACTCGACACCTTGTGGATGACCTCCATCTACATAGAAGAAAATTCCAAATCCATGTTATTCATCCTCGAAGGGGTAATCTTTCAAGGCTAGAGATGAAAGAAAAACTTTGCAAGGAAATTTCATGTTTCAAATACACAAACTATTTTCATTTTAGGTTTCCAAACAAAAGACCCATTGTCCAAAGACTTTCGCATAATATATGACACTGTAGAAGATACACTGAAAAATGAACCAACTCATAGCTTATCTCAAAATGGCCTTAAAGCTCATGTTGACAAGACTACCAAAAATAGTAGAAATAGAGCAAAAAAATATGTGGCATTAAAACCACAAAAAAATAAATAGAAGCTTTCAATAAAGACATGGTTGAGTTACATGAATCTTTTGCAACATGCTTCAACCATGTAGATTTAACTCAACCATATCCTATTACTTATTTACCTTGTATATAACTTTACATTTCTACTTGTAATCAAATATATATATCACTTATATATATTATTTCAAGAATTGTATGTTTAATGTTTATAAAAAACAATTTCAATGTTTTATCCACCTTTTTACTTGTATTATTAATTAACACTCTTCTTTTTAAAACTATTTTATTACACTTTGTAATTCAAATTTAGACTAATTCAACAATGTGGCATTTACATTAAAATGCAAACTTTATTATTGTATCATTCAATTTTTAATTCAAGTCTATATTTCAATATCTATTAAATAAATGTATACTCTATATAAATTAAAATTTTACACTTCTCTTTCATTATCATCATTGCATATTTTTACAATGGTATTATTTGTAAATATATATTCAGCATATTATGACCATTTATTTATTTACTTAGTAAAATATATTTCATTTCTTTTCACCTTTACTTTATTCTCAACTTTATACAAACTATTCTTATTCAAATAGTTATATACATATTTCAAAAAAAAAATTGCTTTGATATTATTTCTAAGTTACATTCATATACATTATGTAGGCTTCACCTAATACATTTAGTCGGCAATGTTTTTCCTTAGGTGTCTTTTTCTACCATTGTTCTGAACTTTCGTGAAACAACATACTTGCAAATATGACATCAATTTTAACAATGGACTCTATTACAAGGATTGGAAATGGAGATATTATGTGCAATCCTATTCTACAAATTTTGGACTTCAGTCCAGCTTCAGAAGATCGCTATTTTGTACACCTATCAGATGGAATTAGTACAATACACGGCTTATTTGCCTTGCAGCTTATTTTTCACATCATCAAAGATGGAAGTTGGATCCTTGGTTCAAATAGATAGCTTTAGTTGTAAATATATCCAGAATAACAAGTATGTATTCAACCTATCTACATTTTCACTTTTTTTTCTCTTACATGTCCCATTCCAAATCACATACATCATACACATTAAACGTATTTTACACTACCCACTATTTGCAGAATAATGTAAATGCTAATTGTACTTTTTTTCTTACATTATTTTGTAGGATTCTTATATCTCAAGGAATACAAGTCCATACTTTGACTTCAAAGATTATTGGTAAACCATTTTTTAGCAAAGATGTAAGTCAGCCTATACAAAAAACAATAGAAACAACTAAAACACCCCCAAACATAACTCCTATTAAATCTTTGCATCCATACCTTCAATAATGGACATTAAAAATCAGAGTCCTTACAAAAAATGACCTTCGCACCTTCACCAATGCCAAAGGACATGGCCATGTCTTTAGCTTTGAGGTGATTGACATTGATGGAAGTGAGATACGTATTACATGCTTCAACATCCAAGCAACACACTTCCATCCTTCCATAGATATTGGTAAACTTTACATAATCTCAAAAGGAATCATCAAACCTGCAAAAAAAATTTCAATCATTTAAAAAATGACTTAGAAATAAATCTTAGCAGTACCTCCACCATAGAACCTTGCTTACATGATGATCATTCAATAGAAAACCATAACTTTGTTTTCACTCCTATTAATGGATTATCAACTCTAACCAACAACTCTATAGTTGATATACTTGGAATTGTTATATTCATTAGCCCTTTAGTAACTATCATGAGGAAAAATGGAACAGAGACACACAAGAGAACCCTTCAACTAAAGGACATGCCAAATTATAGTATAGAAGTCAAAATATGGGGGGTCTTTTGCACTAAACATAATCCAGAGCAATATTCCATAATAAATAGCTTTCCAATAATTTCTATAAAGGCTGGAAAAATAACAGACTTCAAGCAACTATCAATTACTACAACCTTTTCATCCCAAATTTACATCAACCCAGATCTCAAAGAAACTCAGGACTTGCGATCCTAGCTTGAGAAACCAGATACATGCCTCTAATCCCACTCATCATCAGCACATGGTGCTTCTAGATGCAATCCTTCCATACAGAAGAAACTATCTGACACTAAAAATGAAGGAATCGGTATAGGACCAGAGACTACATACATTCTAGTTGAGGAAACTATTGCTTCAATGGATACAGATAATTGTTGGTATTCTACATGTCCTCTTACATTTAAAGATCACCTTTGCAAAAAAAAACTCACACCTATTGAACATGGTGTCTGGAATTTCCAAAGGTGCAATCATCATGTCTATGAATGTGAATACAAATACATTTTCCAATTCTGCATTGAAGACCAAACAAGCAATATCAATGTAACTGCATTCCAAGATGTTGCAAAACAACTTATTGGAATACCTGTTCATAAGTTATTTGACTATGGCTATGAAGGAAATACTGAAGAGACCACAAACATCTTTGCCCAGTTGTTCTTCAATAGTTACTTGTTCAAACTAGCAGTACACGAAGAAACATTTGCCAATTAGAAACAAATCAAACACATTGTAATTGCATGTGATAAAATGGATTGCTTGAAAACAACAAAAAAAAGCATGCCTACCCATACAACATTGCCTAAATAGTGAAGGCATGTGCTAGGGTTTTTCTTCGAAGCAAGAAGTTGTACCTTTTTTCCTGCTTTTTACAATTACATCTTAAATGTTGCCTAAATAGTGAAGGCATGTGTTAGGGTGCTTTTCTTTGAAGCCAACAGTTCTATTTTGGCCTAGCTTGTAAAGTTACATCTTAAATGTTGCCTAAATAATGAAGGCATGTGTTAGGGTTTTTCCATCAAAGCAAGAAGTTATATTTTTTCATATTATGTACATTTACATGTTAAATAAAACATGGATTTTATAAAGTTAGCATTCTTTTTTCACAACATATGCATCCATATCCAACATATCATAAAATTAAATTTTCATCTTCTTAAAATAAGAATCCTACATATATCATATTAGATGTTATCAAACAACTTATATGCAATATATATTTTAATAATATATATATTTACAAATTGTTCCTGTCTTTTCTTACAGGCACCTTCACATATTGCAATAGAAAGCATGGGCATTGATTTTCATCCTATGGAGCATACCCTTCTGCACCAAACGAAACCGAAACTGACATTCACGGAATCACTACAAACCCCTACTATATTCGAGCAACATATTCCAACAGGCCTAGCAAGTATATTGTCTCAAGAATATGAGGTTCATAGTAAGAATAAATACAATAGTCATCGACATAAAGTCCAATCTATAGAAATAAACAAGAGGAGAAGAGACAAATGGAACAAAGAAAGTGCCAAAATCAAAGATGTTGACCCAAATAATACAAAATCATCTGCATCTAAGGTCCAAAAAAATGAACAACACAGGAGAAGATATGCTGAAAACAAAGATGCAACAAATAGAATTCAAGAGACTACAATGCGTACTAATAAAGAACCCCATTTGAATTTTCCAATAGAAACTCTTCAACATCATGGCCATCCAAATGCTACCCATTCTTTCCACAAACGGATTGATGCCTTGTCTAACATGCATACATGTACTACTTGTATGGAATCATATCCTAGCATAACTACTCATATGTCCATCAATGGACACATTTGCAATTAATGTCATCGAGAAAATGATGCTCATCGATTCTCAAAATGGAACAATATAGACCCCAGTGACCAACCCATTGTACTATCGATACTTACTCAAATTGAAGAAATGCTCATTTATCGTGTTAGCCCAATTTTACAGGTCAGACATGCTCGTGGTCGAAAATACAAGAATAGTGGTCACACTATTAGTTTCCCCCAACAAATTGTATAGATTGCAAGTTTCCTTCCATGCCCCCTTTCAGATATTGATATATTGGTTGTTAGGAGGCATGGAACCGAAGGTAAATGTTATGAATATTATGTGACTAAATCATATGTTGTCAATGCATTGCTCTATAAAATACATAATGATAGATACTATAATGATGTCCAACTTTACCATAATACAATAGAATCACTTCCAAAATCATGCACTAATGTCTCCTCTCAACTACATTCTATCTCTACAGACTTTGGTATGCCCTCCTATATAGATTCAAATATACCCGATCTAGATAACCAATGTGTTACCCAACCAACACAAGAAATATCTTCTTTTGCATTCAGCTTTCCTAATGCAGAATGAGAAATGGAAAAGATCAGACAATTTGTTTAGTTTACATCCAATGCTCCACCTACTATAATTGATTAGCCAACAATTGGATCATCACCAATCAATGAGTACAACATAGAGGGTTTACTTGACATGGCATTCCCAACTCTGCTCCCAAATAGAGATACACTACCTCGCCAACCATGTATTAAGAACATTCCACTTGATATTTATGCAGCACATTTAATGAGATACCATGACAACAGATTTGGTAGTCATACGCGCTTCAGATACTTCTTGTACAACTTGATTATGCACCACAGGAGTCAATCAACAACCAAATTATTTGTGAAACAAATCCACGAACATAAAAGACCAGCCACAATTGAGGAGTTGCATGCACATATACAAGAAATTCCTACAGACAACCTCCCATAACATGTCATGTGCTTTGGAGCACACCTTCGTGGGACTAGAGCATACTGGACACTACACAGGTGTGAGCTGACAAATATGATCACACAATTACAATGCCCTACCTTATTCTTCACTCTTAGTGTAACAGACACAAAATGGCCATACCTACATGCACTTATGCAAGAAGATCACCCTTCTGACTCGACAACGTGAAAACGTTGGTGTAATCGTAACATGATTGACATGCCCCACACCATGGCTACATACATACATAAAATATTTTCAATATTCCATGAGGATATTCTTAAAAAGAACATGCATACAACAAATCATTGGTACAGGTACACATTATATCCTACCCATGTGTCTCTTTACAAGAACTTTACATATTTGTCAATTATTTTAATCATCTAACATTCCTTGTGTAGGTATGAATGGCAACATCGTGGATCTACAAATATACATGGTTTTCTTTGGATTGATGGAGCTCCTAACATGGAAACTTTAGATTGGGAAGACCCATATCAAATCAATGAAGCAAAAAATTCTTTGATAACTATGTTACAGCATGGAATCCAAGAGAAAATCAAGACACAGAGCTTCATATGCACAGACACATTGAGGATGACCATTTCTTGCTTGATACAAAGGATATACTTTCATCCAACCCACCTCATGACTATGAACAACTCTTAAACAGAGTACAAATACATACAAAGTGCATGAGAATTCATGTCTACGAAAAAAAGGGACTACACTTGAATGAAGATATAAATTCCCTTGGAATGTACAACATGAATCATCATTGTACATTGATGAAAAGGGTCAAAAAACATATCACCCTGCACGCAATGGTGCTCGTCTAAACACCCATAATCCGAGCATACTTCAAACATGCCGAGAAAATGTGGATTGTCAACCAGTACTCTCACGCTATGCTGTCTTGAAATACATAGCCAAATATGCTTCTAAAGCAGAAGGAAAATCAGAGACCTGCCATCATATGTTGACTAGAATCACAAATGCATCATCTCTAGAGGACCCAGTATCATATGCCTACCTTCACTTACACTCAGAAGCAATTGTTGACTGAGACATCAGTGCTCAAGAAACTTTCCATATGCTGCAAAAATTATCCCTTGTCACATGCAGTCGAGCCTTCACCAAACTAAATGTTGGTCGGAAAATATTTCACCGTGTATGTCTTGGCTTGGATGATTGCTTATCTGGATCCAATTTCATAGATGCATACTTACAACGCCCTCCAACATTGGATCATTTATGCCTTATAGACCTTGCACAACAATGGTCATATAACCAAGGACGTAAAAATAAAAAATGGAAAAAGAGAATTGTCCCTGCAATTGTCCATGTTTGGCCTCGCTTTACTTCAATTCCAGCAAAGGATTCGAATGCCTTTGTTGATTTTTTTTGGAGTGAGATTATTTTATATATAATCCCTTTCATTCCTTCAAGAAAGACATCGGCCTTATAGAACATGACATTATTTCAAACTAGGAATGCATACGAAATACCTATTGTGCATGGCATGTTGATCGCATCCTTGCAACCAATATTGAGGCAAGCTCTGAAGATGATTCTAACAATCATAACATCCATCTTGACATGGACATGAATGAATGTCAAGTTTTGTCAAGGTTAGTACCTACAGGAAATATCCACATCAATGAACTTGACATGCTTGGCCTTCAAGATTTTGACACCAACCATTCATGGAATCATCCAGGATTGTCAACATATACATTGGAGACTACACCAAACTACATTGACTACAACAGACAGAGCGGGCAGGTAATACACAATAACGCTCCCATGCCTACTTCCACATATGTATTATCTCATAGTCAACAACTTGCATTTGACATAGTCCTACAACATTCACAAGTACTAGGAAGTAAAGAGCGATTGAGGATGATCATCCAAGGAACTGTAGGAACAGGTAAATCCTACCTTATAAGCACCATAAAAAAAGCACTCTCTTCTCAGCAATCATCTTCCCATAGCCCACTACTTCTCCTTGCCCCTACTGGAGTTGTAGCTTTTAACATACATGCAAGTACTATACATGCAGGACTACATATTCCTATATAGGACATGAAGCATTTACAGGGTCAAGTTCTATTAGTGTTACAAGAAGAGATGAAAAATATTCAATACATTCTCATTGATAAGATGAGCTTCATAGGACCTAAAATGTTTGTTCAAATTGATAGTCGCTTGCATGAATGTTTTCCAGAGAAAAACAATTGCTCATTCAAAAACTGTTCAATAATTCTTGTCGGTGATTTAGGCCAACTCCCACCTATGATGGACAAACCTCTATATGCAAGAGAAACACTAGGGAAGTGTTTGTGGTCAAAATTTACCACTGTCGTCATTTTGGAAATAGTGTCCTGGAAAAAGGGCACTGATGCCACCCAACTTCGTTTTCACCAGCTATTGGCAAACATCCACAATGCTACACCAACCTTGGAATACTGGAGCCTCCTCCAATGTAGGACTAATAGATTCTTGTCAACAAAGGAGCATTGAAAATTTGACGCATCAATCCATTTCTTTGCAATGAACATTCTTGCAAACACTCACAATAAGTACATGCTCCAAGCATTGGCTATGCCTATTGCACGCTCAATCGCAGATTTCACCAATGGTTTAGATACACAACAAGATGATGACCATCAACTAGAAAAATAAATATTGTTAAGTGTGGGGAAACGAGTAATTCTTTTGCAATTTATGGGTCCAATTAGGGCTAGTCAATGGTGCATTTGGAGTGGTCATGCAAATTGTATACACACTCGTATCTATCCCTCCTAAGTTGCCAGCCTATGTGATCATGGAATTTGATAAATACATTGGCCCTCCATGGGACCAATCTCAACCAAAGCACACACCAATTCCACCCATAAATCAATGTAATATGAAACAAATCCCCCTCAAGATGGCTTGGGCATTGACTATCCATAAATCCTAGGGATTGACATTAACAAGACCAACCATTGACATTGGTAACACAGAACGTCAAGGCTTGACCTTCACAGCAATGTCACGCACTACAACATTAGAAGGAATGTGAATTGCACCATCATCCTCCTTTGACCGATATGCAAAGATGAAAGACATTTCATATGTCACACTTCGCAAGAAAGAAGAGGGATGCCTTCGTTCTCTGTCACTTTCACACTTTAAATTGCATCCCTCAATCCCTGCACTCCCTATACCAAATGAAAATACAAATGTTGCTTTCCAATATAATTAGAGTCAAACTTCATAACTCTAATTATATTACATATGTGTATTTCTCTTATGACAAATTAATGTACATTTCATTTTACTTTTCATTGATTACATTTGTTTCAATTTATTGCATCTCTTGTTATTTATTATTTCCTATTAGTATCTACACTATAATTTCCAAAAAATGCTATATCAACACTTTGTAATTCAAATTCATATAATTCAACAATGTGATCTTTAAATTAAAATGCAAACTTTACTATTCAATCATTCAACTTTTGGTTTAAGTCCATATTGTAATATTCAATAAATAAATGTACATAGTTATTTCAATTGAAATGCCATGGTTCATTTTCTCTCTCTTTATATATGCACTATCATCATTACATATTTTACAATCACATTATTTGTACAATACATTTTTTTAAACATATTATGGTCATTCCTTTACGTACATAGTAAAATATATTTGATTTTTTTTCACTTTTCCTTTTCTACTATGTCAATTCTTAGATTCTTCTCAAATATACAAACTATTGTTGTTCTAATAATTATATAAACATTTCAAAAAAATAAATATTACTTATTTATTTAGTTTGTGTAGTTCCAAGTAGGACTAATTAATGGTGCACTTGGAGTGGTCATGCAAATTGTATACAAGATCTAGCCCTCCTAAGTTTCCATCATAGGTCAACCATTGACATTGATAACCTAGAACATCAAGGCTTGAACTTCACGACAATGTCATGCTCTACAACATTAGAATGAATGTGAATCGCACCATCATTCTCCTTCGACCCTTGTGCAAAGATAAAAGACATTTGATATATCACACTTCACAAGAAGGAAGAGGAACACCTTCATTCTCTTTCTTATTCACACTTATAATTACATCCCTCAATCCCTTCACTCCTCGTACTAAGAAAATATCAATGTTGCTTGCCAATATATTTAGAGTCAAACTTTATAACTCTTTTTATATTACATATGTATATTTCTCTTATGACAAATTAATGGACATTTCTTTTTACTTTCCATTGATTCCACTGGTTTCAATTTATTGCACGCGTTCCTATTTCTTGTTGCTTATTAGTATCTGCATTATAATTTCCATGGAATCACTATACTTGTTTTCAGCACATTATTTTACATTATCTACATATACACAACTTTCTCTTGTTTTAGACATACTATTTACATTATCTACATACACAAAACTTTCTCTTGTTTTAGACATACTATTTACATTATCTACATACACAACTTTCTCTTATTTTAAAGATATTGAAATTCTTCTCGGCGTTTCATTTCCCCCACTTTGGGGGTATGCTTGTAGTATATATAGAGATATATAAAGTAATGGAATTTTATGTGTTTTATAATTTTTAAATCATATTAACAAATATATATCTATATATATATATATATATATATAAATATATTAGGTTTATTATTATTATTTTATTTTCTTAGTTTTATTTTATATTACAAAATGCAAAAAGGGAAAAATAAATATCATTGATTATAAGAATGACATTTGTATGAATTGAAGTCAACATAACTCTCTCCCTGATGCTTGAGAGATATGATTACATTCACTACCTTTCAAAGTAACAATAAATCACAAAGCAAACTATTTTTCTTGCAGAACAATGAGAGGACTCATTCATTCCATGAAAAAGCTAGACATGAATTACTATCACCTTACCTTCAGAAAATAATACTAGCATCGTAAATATTCAGCCAGCCTGCAACAAGCTAATGAATTTTTCTTGAATAACTGAATTTTTTTCGGAACCCACAACTGGTTTTGTGCAAACAATATTGTCTCATCGTTAGAGGAAACTACATCAGATTCAGGCTTGATGATCAATTTCCAGGAATCCCACTTCAAGACAGGAAAATAGTTAGTGATGTACTTTATCATTGAATACTTATCTCTAATAATCACAAAACTTGTTGGCCAAAGGATCCGGTCTGTTTCCAAAAGCAAGTCTTCTATGCTGCAACCCTTCTAATAAGTATCAGAGAAGACAGTCCAGGCATGAAGGAGATCATTTGATTTGTATATGGTGTAATGCAAGCCTTCATTGGAACCTACCAAACTGAATCTGGATTGTCATATGGACTGTATAGAGGTGGTTTGGTATCTATAGCTCTCTTCCAGTACATGCGTTTGACAAGGTTACTCATGGCATTCCATATCTGAATATATTCCTCATCTTTCATATATACTTTAGGTGAAGAATAGACAAAATATCCTCTCGGCTTCAGCACCTTGTCCAACTCTAGCAACAATATGCCATCCCTATGAAGCCAATCAATCCTACACCTGGAATAGTGCGCAAATTAAAATGATCTGCTTGGATATGGCAGTCTCATTGTTCTTAATACACCTAGAGTTGCGGGAATTTCTCTTTCCAAAGCAAACTGAATCTGATTCTGGTGCACATTGTTGGGTGCAAGTGACATTGCCACAATGTTAAGAGGAAGGAGATATGCACCAAAGCTAGCAACTCCACAACCAACATCTAGAATGGTTCTGAGCTTTCCATTATTGTTGCGACTATCATTGGGAAATTTCATCATTTTTTCAAGGGCAACAATGTACTTGTCAACTCCATAGTGGAAATGAGTTCCTCCACCAGGAAAATTGATCTTATCTTCGTTCACCACCATCCAGTTCTAATCTTATTTATCTTCGGCGAGATGTGTATGAGGTATGTTTTAAAATATCAAGTCCACCCAAACTTATTGACTTCCCCCGATGATGTTTCCATAGACATATTGGGGCATTTTACTTAGTAAAGTTGATGTAGTAGTTTGGCTGGACTTTCCTTTACACATGATTTTGAGGCATGTCAAGAGTTTTGAAAGGCTACCTGACAGTCTAAGCTCATCTCACGTGCAAAGCCACGGATCGTCTCCTAAGTGAACTCTTCTGCTATTACCAATCTGTAATTCAATATCATTTTTTATTTTGAAGTTTAGAATAGTTTGGTTTTAAATTAACCAGCTCAAAAACTCATGAAAATTGTACCTATGGAGTCTATTTTTCTAATGGGTAGGCTATTCCATCATTTTGCAGAGCTTAGCATACCATGAGTATGCTGTCTCTAGGAGCTGCGTGGTGGCCTAGTAGTTAGATGCCAGATGTCAGTTGCTTCCCATGGGTGACGTGAACCCATTACTATTTGACAGATGAAGCCAAAATTACAAGAATTTCGTTGGGATGATTCTTTAATAACCTTTAAAATTCCACGTGCACTGAGGAAAAGGAATTAATACTAGAAATCAAACTTCTAGGAGCATAATTGAAATAGAAGGTGGCATCTTATCATGGGAATATTGGAGGAGAACATCACTGCTGATGTTTGGTTGGTTGTTGCAACAGATTGCACTTTTGTTAGAGTGGGATCCCAAAGATCTCATAGAAGCTTCCATGAGGGATCCATCTGGAAGGTATTGCACATTATGTGGATTGACCAGGTTTGTGTGGAGCATCTCTTTCACCAATCTAGCGATAACATTCTAAAAATGAGTTGGTATGTACATCCTACAATCTCTCAACTTCCTCGATAATGTGGAAATTTATTGCTGAATGTATGAGTGGTGCACAAAAATCTAATAGTGAACACAGGTTTTTATAATGGTATTTAATACTAGATTGATATCCATGGCTAGTGTATTCAATTTGGGAGACCGTTAAACAAGCAAAGAATGTTTACTCCTCTAGACGCACAAGGTGGGTGTCTTTCTTCTTTGGACACAGAATAAAAATGGATTGCTACTGCGAATGAATTATACTCCTTCATTACCTAACACGAGACAATATTTAAACCTAAACGCGACCACAAAAAAAGGAAAGTTAAACCTATGAAGAGCTATCTCCATCCTTCGCTTGACAAATTCCCTATAGCTCCATGAATTCATTGATAGGTTACTATTCATTTGTAATGAGGGTAATCTCTTTTTGCAAAGGTTTCCATCTCCTTTTTCTTCCTCACGCAAATCCGTTCTCAAAACAATGCAAAAACCAACGGTACCCACTTCCACCTCCTCCTGCCAGAAGGAGTTGATTTTCCCATTCAATAGATTGCATGTAGGTTACCTCAACAAAACAATTTTTATTCAGTCTATTATTTGATGTTTTGTTTTATGTTTTGCTTATTTTATCTTTTAATATAATTTTATTATATAAATAATGTTTATTGGTTTCAAATGGCAGGTCTTGTTTCAGATCAAAGGGTGAATACATAGATCGAAAGATAGGTCGAGAGATGGGTCGTTTGTTCTTCTATTTAATTTTTTTTCAACTTTGTTTAATGTTTATAGTTGCAGGAAAATGCGTAGATCGAAAGATAGGTCAAAGGATGGAATGTACAAGATTATCGAAAGATAGATCAAACACGTAGATCGATGCACAGATTGAATGCACAGATCAAACAATAGGTCAAAAGATCTGTTACGTTAATTTTTATTCTACTTTTATTTTATTATATATATATATATATATATATATATATGTATTATATTTTGTTTAATGTTTAATGTTTGAATTGCAAGTGTCCATAAAGGGTTAAATTTTATTTTATATTTTTTACTTTTTATAAATTAAATCTAACTTTCTTTTTTTAAACTAAGATTTAAAACAAGCATTGTAAAATTAAAACAAAGGACTATATAGGAAAACTAAAACTAGTATTTGTTTATTTATATATATATTTATTTATTTATTTATTTATTTTATTTTTTTAATTGTTCTTAGATTTCAAAGAAACTAATCCCTAATGTATTTTTTTATTTTTTATTCTTAACATGACTTAAAAATTATTTAAATAAACATGAAAGTTCAGAATGAAAAGTGTAGAAATTCAGGCCTGCAGTAGATTAATTTCACCCACAACAATTAACAATTGATCATGCAAAATTATCAACAATGGAGACTGAATATGGAGCTG
>LPNX011063283.1:18616-32250 GCA_001517045.1 Pseudotsuga menziesii
TGAATAGTCAGGCCCTAGCTTCGAGAGGATGGACAATATGAGCTGCTCATCTTTCTTTTCAATACTACACTGTTTCAACTGCAAAACTAGTGCTTTGAACTTGGAGAAATATAGCTGCAGGGATTCAAAATTACTGGGACTCAGGGAGATCAGCTCATTTTCGATCTGGTGTCCCCTCATCTCATCTGTCTTTCCAAAGAGTTCATAAAGTTTCTCCCATACTTGATCCGGTGAATTCAATCCATCGAGATGGAAAAGGAGGTCTCAGGAAATACTAAGACATAGGAGGCCATAGGCCTCATCTCTCTGATTGTGCCATTTGATCTTCTCTACAGCAGCATTGGGCTATGCTTCTGTAGCCATAGTCACCCTGTAGAGGCCTTTCTCTCTCAACAAGATCTCAACCTCTACTTTCCATTCAAAAAAGTTGAAGGGAGTGAGGATAGTTTTCTGTGACTCCATAGCTTTAGAAAATCTGTCCCGGCTGTCAGTAGAAGGCTCCCAGTCTTGATGTCGAACCTGCAAAAAAATTTTTGGAGGAGAGTAACAACCTATAATGGCGTTGATACCATGTAGAAATTCAGGCCTGCAGTAGATTAATTTCACCCACAACAATTAACAATTGATCATGCAAAATTATCAACAATGGAGACTGAATATGGAGCTGTAACACAAAATTATATTAACTGAGTGTACAATAGCCAACCCTGTAATAACATAGGCTGCTGAATATATAGAATACATGAGCAAATTGAATGCATAAGGAAGCATCCAAATCTAGCATAAAGCAGGCTTACCCAAAATAGGCAAATCCCCCATAGGTGTAAAAAGCTGATCCCAAATCTATCAAGGACCCCACGAATTAGCAAGGGCACATGGGCAAGCTAAAGAGTGGTCAAATGGCAGCTCATACATGCTTTTGCATGGAGGAAAGAGTGGAGGAGGAAGAGGCAACAAAGCAGATTCACCTCACCTAGTCTTGCTTTCCTATGTGCCTTAAAACACTGAAAAAGCAGGCAATAAAGCAGAAAAAGTAGAAGGGCGCCTAGGAGGCTAGGAATAAAGCAGATTTGATTCCCAAGGCTTTCCCAAGCGCTCCATGAGTCAATAATGGCAATTTTGACCTCTATGGATAGGCAATCAGCAACTTGCACATGGTGGGACTCATGGACTAGGCAAATAAGACAAAATAAATGAATTAATGTCTAAGTGGGTAAATACTATGGGTTGATTATTCTAACAAAAAGAAATCAAAATTTCAGTTTTTTTTTCATAAATATTTTTAAATTTAAAGGATTAAAACTATTTTTAATTCCCAACAAAATAAAAAACAAAATAGTAAATAAGACAAAAATGAAAATTTTAGTAAACAAAAACATTAAAGCAAATTAAAGCATCCTACATGCTAATTTTGAATTAGAAATAGAAACTAAAGTCTACCTACTTTACTTTAATTGGAATTTTCAATCATTTAAGTGTAGTGAAATTTCCAGTGGAACCATACATGTAAAAGCAATAAAAGAATGTTTACATACGATTTTACAAAATGAAACCTAATGTATTCAAAAGTATGCGAAATTAAATATTGTAAATGTAAATCAAAGTAAAATAAAAAACAACATTGATCTAAGCTAACACTTACTTGGAACCATTACTCGACGCAACTTTCATTTGCATGATGATCACTCGAGATCCTTTCTTCATCCTCTTCAACTTCCAGTTCGAACATGTGTTCTTCATCTGATATGCATGATTCTTCAAATATCGATTCTTCCTTGTTTGCTTCAGGAAGAGTGATTTCATCCTTGATTGCTATCAAGATCTCCTCTCCTTGAGAAGAGGAGATCCCAGATTTTGGTAGGACCTGAGTGAGCCACTCTAGGATTATGTTCATCCTAAAATCATTTTACTGAAATCGAATCAAATGCTAAAAAACGAAAAAAAATGAAAAATGAGTACATGACAAATGAAAAAAAAACAATACGAAATGGGTTAGTACAAGACGAGTGCAAAAATAGAAATAAGAAGTGCACAAAAATCTGTTCAAAACAACAAATGAATAGATACAAGGTTAAAATAAGTTTCGTATGAAATAAAGGCTAGCCAAAAAATGAAATCAATCCAAAATTTTACACTACAAAATTGTAAAAGAAAAGTTGCATAAAAACAAACTCGCATTTGAAAAAATTAAAGAACACTCTTGCAGAAAAAGAAAACACTTTGTAGAAAAATAAACACACTTCCGAAAACAACAAGGCTTTGGGGTGACCCACTAAAGTGGATGCATCTAGCAGTTACACCACGTAAATTCTGAAAATTTCGTAGTGAAATCATCATTGCGTCTTACAATTTTCCCTCCCCCTTTCTATGTAAAAAAACAAACTATCTACCTATCTAAGCTCTGGTCCCTTTTAGCACCACCTCGGTAATGGTGCAAAAATTTTGGGAAAAAAATTAAACAATTTATAACATATATCCAATGATTTAATTGTCAACTTGGAGAGAGCATAAACTTGTGAGGTACAAAAAAATATATATGCAGGGGCAGAGTATTGCTAACTTAATCTATAACTAAAATTGAATCTAGTGCATGAAAACAGGAAATTGCATGAAAATAAATCTAATTGCAGAAAACATGAAATTGCATGAAATAAACTTATATAAAACAATTACATTAATGTGTGAGCTCACATAAAATCAATACAACTAATTCATAACCAAGACATCAAAATATGAAGAGATCAAACTATCTATTCTAGAATATGAAATCTATTACAACAGGATCAAATCTATGACTATCTTGAAAGATGAACCAGTTCTCTACTACCAAATCACTAGAGAGGCCTCTAACAAAATGAGGAGAGAGCCCTCCTATTTATACATGAATTCAAGATAACTAATCATAATTACAGATCCATTATTCTCTCAACTTATCCCTCAAAATCCTCAACAAATCCACTTTTCTCTCAACTTATCCCTTTAAATAGTACAACAAATATTGGATGAGATATTTTCTCCATATTTCCATGATCTTCTCCTTGAAATCATCCCACATCTTAAAGATGAAATTCGAATCTGAGGCTAGGTGGTGACTTTTGAGCTTGTTAAAGTCTTCAAACACACCTGTAAGCATCACCAAACTCATCCAACTTTAAAGTATAATGAAAATATGTTTTTTTTTCTCAATAATTAACCACAAATTCACTCAAATAACTCAAAAATAAATGATTTGGAAAATGGTAATATAAAGTCATATTTATTATGAAAGTGATGAATATTAATGGTTTTATGGAAGGATAAAATAGGAATAATGTGACAAATGGTATATGAAAGATGAATAAAATTTGGTATTTTTGCGGCTCAACATATGATACAAATCCTTATCTATCACTCCTATGGATTGATTGGGCTATTTAGAACCAGACTATCATTGATTTTAAAAAGAGGATGTTATCATTTGAAGACTTAGATATGCAGTAGTTGCTTCAATTGACCCTTTGGAAGGCCAACACTATATCAAACCAATATTAATATTTATAATATATCATCTATGTTGAATGATTATATAAATCCTCCAATTTATGGTAAATTAAGTTGGAAAAGTGTTAGTTCATGTTCATCAGATTCAGGGGAAACATTGGAAAATTGGCAGAACCGGTTGCATGAAGTGTTGATGAGTAAATACACAAGAATCACAAAATCTTTGTGATGGGTGGGTACCAAGGTAAGTGATATGCCTACTTATTAAGGATTTCCTAATTTGGACATTCTTTTTATAGAATTTGAAGATAATGTATTGGAACCACAATGATTGCTAGCTCTTGATGTGGCCTTGAAATCTACACCAACAAGATGGTGGGATGCCCATAAACAATACATGTCAGAGTGGCCTCAGTGTCGAATACTATTACAAATCTAGTTTGGAGAGAGTATTACTTATGTTGGTAATAAGCATACAGGATTGACGAGTCTCTTCGACCACATTGATAATTGTTGTGTGACAAGGATGTCAGTGCCCAAGTGGGAATGGGTACATTTGTTCATACATACTTTGGACAGAATACCAATAAATTTGTATACATTGGTTGAACATAAACGAGGAACTGTAGAATGGTGTGAATTGGCTAATATCTTCAAACACACTTTTATCTTATCAGATGAAAGTTCTTCGTTTTATGCTACCTTACAAGTTAATAAATCCAATATTTTTTAGGAAGTTTATATTATAGTGTTAATCCTACCACAATGGAATGCAATAATTAAGAGTCTGATGGAGTGTTACAACATATATTGGGAACCTAAACATGATGATCCATGAGACATTTACATCCCCTAATCTATAGATAGTCGAGTGTTAAAGTAACTAGGTCTATAATCTAACCAGTTTTCAAAGCCCCTTAAAATAAAAATAAAAAGTTAATATTGGTTCTCCTGAAAATCCCAATTTTTCAAATATTGGGGATTACTGGAATGATGATACTTTTGGGAAAATCATTGATTTATTACATGATTTCCAAGACCAGTTATTAACAAAGTTTATGGAAATGAAAGGAATTGTTAGGGACCTGTGTGAAACTTAAGATTCCTCTAAAACCGAATGCAAAGCCTGTCAAGCAAAGACCATATAGATTGAATACAAGATACAAAGAGAAGGTTAAGGTAGAGATATCTGGAATGCTAGAGGCGAGAATTATTGAACCTATCGATGAATCAGAGTGGATACTCACAATGATTGTACATGATAAGAAAACTAGTGAAGTCTGTATTTGTGTTGACTTGAGGAAATTGAACAATGCTTTACTGCATTATCCTTTCCTACACCTTTTACAGATGAGGTCTTGGAGAGTGTAGGGGAAAAACAGGTATATTATTTGAACAATGGATTCCTTGGGTATCATCAAATAAATATCACAAAAGAGGATAGACATAATACCACCTTTGTGACATAGTGGGGTTGTTTCCAATACACAGTAATGCCATTTGGACTTAACAATGCCCCTACTATTTTTTCTAGGATAGTGCTAGTTACATTCAAAGATTTTGTTCATAAATTATTAGAAGTCTAACTTGATGAATGAATTATATATGGATTGACTATATTGAGAGTCTTTGAATGATGCTTAAATGTTGCATACAATTTCAAATTTCTTTAACTTTGAATAAGTGCATTTTTGTGCTCCTTTTGGTATTATGTTTGGTCATGTAGTATGTAGAGAAGAAATGTTGATGGACACTGTGAATATTGAAATCATTGTCAATCTACCACCACCTTTGTTGGTTAAATAATTGAGAACCATGTTGGGTTATACTAGTTATTATCAAAATTTTATGAGAGGTTATGCGGATATTACAGCTCCATGGATAATTTGTTGAGGAAAGATGTCAAATTCCAATGGAATGAGGAATGTCAAAGGATTCCTTATGTGCTCAAAGAGAAAATGGTTTCAACACCTATTCTGGTGTTTCCTGACTAGCAAAAATAATTTCATGTGCATGCGGATGCATCGTTTGTCACACTAGGAGAAGTATTTGCACATCCAGGTGAGGAATTTGTCGATCGCCTCATTGCATTTGATAGTATAAAGTTGTCAACTACGGATATGAATTATATGACAACTCAGCGGGAGGGAGTTTTTATGGTATATTCACTCCAAAAATTTTAACATTATTTATTGGGTGGTTATTTTCAGATGTTTAGGGATCATTCTTACTTAAAATATTTGATCAATAATCCATTGTTGGGGGGAGAGGGGAATCTATCAATGGCTCCTTCTTTTCCAGGAGTTCAACTTTGAAATTATTGTAAAACTAGGAAGGTTGAATGCATGCCTTGATCATCTATCAAGGCTAGAAAATAGGGAAGAACCCACCAATGTAGATGATAATATTCTTGATGCACAACTATTCACAATGACAATGGTTGATGATTATTGCAAATGCATTGTGCATTTCTTGACTACGGGAAGGGAATGAAAAGGAATTAATACAACACATAAGAGATAATTGGTTGTAAAAGTTGCAGATTTTCAGCTTATAGCTATATATTTTTATAAGATGGGGATAGATGAGATACTACGTTGATGTGTCTTAGAACATGAGTGACTAATAGTGTTAGATGAAGCTCATGTCAGTGTGGCAAGGGGTCACTGTGTAGGGAAAGCGACAGTTAGAAAATTTTATGAGAAGGATTACAGTGGGATACACTCCATTTAGATGCACTTGACTATTGCCATAGTTATGATATCTTTCAACATGTAGGTAAACCATCTTGATGGGATGAAATTGCATTGGTACCACAAATAAATTTGTAGGCATTTGATAAGTGGGTTATCGATTTTGTGGGTACTATTAATCCACCATGGAGATGGATAGGTGCTTAGTATATAATTACTGTAATAAATTCTTTATCCAGATGGGATGATGTAGCACCAGTCAAATATTGTACTGCACCCACTGCTACCAGGTTTTTGTTTGATCATGTGATAGCCATAATTGGTTGTCCAAAAATTATAGTAAGTGACTAGGGTACACACTTTGTTAATAGAGTGATTGAGAATATAACCGAAGAATTTCATATCCAGTATAGGAAGACAACACCATATCATTCGTAGGAAAATAGAATTGTTGAAGCTTTTAATAAGATTTTGGAACACACACTTACCAATATTTGCAACATGAGTTGTGATGATTGGGATCAAAAAATACCGGGAGTGTTATGGGATTATTGCATGACATGTAAGAATATTATGGGATAGAATCCCTTTATATTAGTTTATTAAAAGGAGGTTGTCATGCATATGAAATATATTGTACCTAACTTAATAATAACTTCAATTACTGAGATGATAGATATGGGGTGCAATTGAAGAAAGATTGTCTCAATTACTACAATTGGAGGAAGATTTCTTCTTTGTGGGTTACCAGCAACAAGTCCAGAAGGAACTATAAAAGGAGTGGCATGATCGATGCATTAAGTTCAAGCAATTCCATCTTGATGACTTTGTTCTTCCTTATGACAATAGCTTTTTAAAACATCTTGGTAGTATTCAAACACATTGGTTTGGACCATATGTTGTCAATTATGTTACAAATGGGGGTGCAGTTCAATTGCAGAAGTTAGATGGTACACGCAGCGACGGTTTAGTAAATGGAAGTTGGCTAAAACCTTATCAGGATAGTCGTACTTCTCTCAAGTAAGTTTGTAAAAAAAAATTGTTTGTCAAATTCTTGCATATAATATGATGATTTGTCTATTTAAGTATTGTATATTTATTGTAGTTTGGGTGCCATATTCCAAGTTATCTACTTGTACCAATGTTATAAGAACCCAACCGGTTTTGAAAAAACCCACCTGTTGGACCGGTTTAGAAGCTTCATTGAGTCAAATCATGCACTCAAACCATTTTTGGCCTGTTCCATACAAAATTGACCAGTTTCACGGCTGAACCAATTGGTTCCATACAAAACCACCCAATTTTCTCCAAACCAATTGGTTCTGTACAAAAAATGCCAAGGACCCCCAAAAACAGCTAATTTCAAATTCTTTCAATAAAATAAAAGATAGGATCCACGTGTGAGATGTTCACGACCCTTCTAATGTTATAAAAGGAGGCTCCCACCCTCCGTACCAATCACATTTGATTGTGGATGGAATTGGGCCCTCTTCCACAACAAGAGGATGTGAACATTGATGTTGCAGTTAGACAATTTCCTTCAAGCCTAGGGGAGTCAAGCCATGCTCATGTTGAGAATGTAGATGATGACTCTGATTCTAAGCATGAGGACTCATCTAATTCTGATATATGATTAGAATCATTAGACTGTAGATTCTAGAGTCTAGACTATAGTCATATGCTTATATTTTGGCTTTAGAGGCCATTTATAAACTCTTTGTTGATGTACTTTTCTATAGATATGCATTTGCAGTCAATGATATTTTGGTTTTATATGCTCTTACTTGCTATATACATGAGAGACTTTGCATATTTGTGTATACTGGTTTGAATTCCCATGGATGCACATGGATATATATGTATTTTTATTAAATATGAATGTTTTATGTATTTTTTCTCAACCAATTTGTTTCCCAGTTTTTGTCTGGTTCCGGTCCAGTTCCGATTCCCAGGGTCAGTCAGTCCGACTACTAGTTTGGTTCTGATAACATTGACCTGTACATGTTATTTGTGTGTTACAGTGGGATTTGGTGGCATGATTTTCTATGAAATCCATAATTAATGCATAGTAAGTAGATGCTCTTATGGAAAGTGGAGTAGTGGCTTTAATGGTGCTTTTTCATAAATGGCTGAAAATATTTCCTCATGCAAAAGCATTAGTCACCACCTCTTTTAACTAATTGAAGATAATTTTAGAAGAACTACCCACATGTTCAAAATGATTTGACACATGTGTAGATATATTTCAACACCAAAAGTTATTCAGTTGTCTCATTGTGTAGAGCATGAAGTGTATTGAGAAAGATAGTTGTCTGCAACTGACTAGTCTATGTTTTAAGTTTCTTCCATGGAGATCCATGTATCAATATATAACACTATTTGAGGTTCAACTGCAGAAACCATGTCCATGATACCTATTGTTGAGGAGGAACCAAAGGTTTTGTCACAACCATTCCCTCCAGATCAACCAAGAAATAAATGCACAGTTGGTCAGGTAGTTCTTCTAGAGCAGAGATTTAAAGCCACCCATGATGTTGAGGATTTCAAGTCTGGATCAACAAATATACTACAAATATATATTCCACCTCAGAAGGATGATGCTCCCCATGTAGTCATTTGAAATAATTCCAAATATCCATTGGTAAAGACAGCCATTGTGAAAGGAGTTCATGCGATGATGGACATTATGTATAACTTGAAGAAATTTTCGTTCTATGATCATGAATTGAGGAAGTTCCCTGAACTACACATGCCAAATTATATGCCTTCAGTGAAAATAATGGAAGGTGATTCTATTCAGCTGGTACCCATGGAATAGGATTATGGTTTAGATAAGTCAGGCATTATTTCGTTGTTGTACGTGCCCCATTTTGGTCGAACTACTAAAGTTAACACATGTGTGAAGCAACTACTGGTTTGTTTTCATGAGATATGTATGTGGTTATATACCCTAATCTATGTTGATGTTAACCTAATACATTTTACTGCAGGATTACCTAAGGAAAGATTCAATCCAGTACCATTCTTTGTTGGCAATGAGTAGGACAAAATCGTTGTTGCTAGGATGAAGGAAAAATATAATATCACGCAGAATAATTAGGGCTTTGATACAGCCTCCATTAATGAGCATAGTTTTATATTTGCAGCTAAAGCTTTGTTGAGTAATGTGCTATGAAAAATGCAACCAAACATGTGCACTGTTGGTACCATCACTGCAACAAAGCAATGTGCTGCAGGAGTTCAAATGAATTGGGTGACGTTCCTGCTAAATGAGTAATCGATTGATGTTATAGACGCATATGAGCTAGGTACACCTCTTACTTATTCCTGGTTTCTCATATTAGTTTCTTTTGTCACATGAAAAGAACCGCCAAATTACCATGGGATCGAAATGAATGTCCCATGTCATGGGGAACAATATCAAAATATGTGGTTTGATGATAATCATCAGTGAAAATAGGAGAATAATATTGAATTATATATGCATGTTGATGCATTAAGGAATCACATTGGGAATCAATTAAGAATTGACGATGAGAATTTACAATGGTACCAAAATATATTTAATTTTACTGCAAGGGCTCACCATCTCTATCTTCAACTAAGACAAGATCCCTAGCACCAGTGGTTAACCACTGAATTTCAATTATTAGAGGAGGAAATTGACACAATAGTTCAGGACTAGCTGAAGGATTGGAAGAAACCTGTGGGAGATGATATATTTTCTACTGAAACTGATTCATGATAGGAGGGTGCAGCAGGGACCCAACCAGGGGGGAAACAAGAAGAAGAAAACCCACATAGCTCTCACCATGATAGTGATGAAGATTCGAGCGCCACCTTGACAAATCTAGATGTGGGGATGAAATGGAAATTGGATGGCTTAATGAAAAAGGGAAGGAAGAAGTAGAAGGTCATCAAGGACTCCATCCCTATTGGGTTAACTAATGAGGATTATAATTTATTAGTGGATCGAATGGTTGAGGTTGTTGATGAATTGCGTCAAAATATTAATAGTCGGCATACTGATATATTTGACGCAGTCACTGAATTACTTCAAACTCTTTGCTATGATGTGAAATAAATTAGATTCATGATTAGTAAGAGGTCGACATAGTTGCAGGGAGATGGCCCTTCAGATGATCATCTGGTTGAACTTTAGATGCCTCAACAACATCATAAGGTCCAGGTGGTGTCCAAAGTGGTTGATTTGGGCACAACGAATATCAATAGTATGGTATAAGATATTGCTTATGTTGGGTTAGAATTTTTTTTTCTACCCATGTTTATGTTGCACATCATTCCACACCCAATAGTTGAAGTGATCAAGGCCCAAGAGCATATAGTGTGTGAGCAACTCAAGAATTCAAGGAACATTGTATCTTCATTAAGATATCAACTAGAAGATAAAGAAAAGAAATAACAAAAGTGGTAGAAGGATATGAAACAACTAGATAAAGTTGTTTCTCTTCTCTATTTGAAAATTCCATAGGTGGGGGTCACATATGACATGATTGGTGAATCTTGTGTATTCAAAATGGGGGAAGTTTCTACTGAAAATATTACAGAGTTGGAAGCCAAGATTCTTCCCATTACACCCCCTGAGGTACTAGAAGAATGAAAAAAAGTGGTTGAAGAGGATATACATCAGATTCAAGAGGATGATACACTTTGTTCTAAGTTATATGAGTAGGTGTCCCATGCATCAGAGACCTTCATGGATGATTTAGAGCTATAAAAAATAATAGAGAAATCGATCCACCCAACAGTTGGAATTGATTGTTGGCTTTGACAAGTTCAACTTAGAATTCGATAAACCTTCACCTTGAAACGACCTCGATAGGTTGAATGTATAATCCAACAGATTCAACACCTCAACAAGCATCGTTGACACCGACGATCGACATGACTATGACATAATGTCTCTCTGTCTTCCGGACATTTGTTACAGTTGAAATTCTGAACCGTTCCAATTTCCCTTGAAACTAAACATAACTGGAAGACAACCCAAGCATCCTCAACATTCTATATAAGAATGTACATTATTATAATATACAATCAAGTAATAAAGAAGTAATGAAACAACAAATATTGGTTTGAACTCTTGCATATTGTCTATGTATGTGTGTATGTTTCTACGTGTAGCGTATTTCCTACTTTGCTTATTATTAATATGATTCCTCCATAACAGTAGTCAATTCATTTAGTTGAATTTTTGTCCCCTTCGTGCACATGGGAATCTCAATCATTGGTATGAGATCTTGTTCATGCTTAATTCATGTGTAGACAATTCTATCGAGATTACATGACTTATGTCTATTCAAAAATTCTCACAAACTCAGCAATCCAAGAAGACACTACCTTTGAATTCGGAGTATCTATCCACTCGCACCACTAGATCGAAGATGTCCAGAGAAACAAATAGTAGACATGTAACTAAAGAGATAGAGCAACTCATAGAGAAAGAACTGGGTCGACAGTGAACCAAAATGTTCACCTAGTTCAATGAGATTATCACATGATTTGCCTCGACATCATGAGCATTCTTGAGAATATCCAACTTCGACAAAATCATTCCATTCAAATTGAAAATGAACTTGATATATCGAATCTAGAAGGAAACATTGCCATGGAATCCGTAGATAATTGGGTACAAAAAATGGAATCCTATTACTCTCCGAATCAACTCTCAAAAGATGAAAATATCACCATTACATCCTTAAAAATGTCCACCTTTATGCACTGGTGGTGAGAGAACCTATCAACAAAGAAGGAGAAAGATGAAGAACCATTAGATACATGGGAGAAATTTGTCAAGTGCATCTGGAAGGAGGTCTACCTGCACAAGTACATTGAAAAAAATATAAGAAGTGGAAATAGCTAAGGAAATGGAAATACCGATCAGTGCATAGTTACACTTACGAGTTCTTTGACTCATGGCGAGAATTGGAATTCAAGAATAAGATAAATTGCTTGTTATGAAGTACATCAATGAATTGTACATGTTCATTCAACATGATATGGAATTTTCAACTATCAGTTTGCTTGTGGATGAATTCCACTATGCCAGTAAGCTTAAATCCAAACAAAAAGGAAAAGCATGTTTTGCGACTAAACTGACAGGTCGAACATCCAACAAGAAGTCATCAGCTAACTCTGACAAGTCAAGACACCCTTCTCATTCGATCCTGCCAAATAAATACCATGGAAAAAATCACTCTTAGAAATACAAGAGGGAACATAGCAAACAACCCCTACCGATAAATAGTGTGATTACCACAATTCATCATGACATGATACATCTAAATTCAATGCTCTGAAGACATATTTGGAAAAATTGTCTACCTCCGACTTGTCCAACAAAACCTTGGTAGAATCTGACCCAAAAGCATCAACCCTTTTGACATTTACATCGACCACTCCAACATCCTCAACTATAGTTGACGAGGAGGAACAAGAACGCCTATTCCATACACAGAGATGGGTTCAAAATAATCCATTGCATTTGATTATAGATAATGGTAGCTAAAAGAGATTTGTTTCTGAAGATCTCATGAATAAACTAGGTCTTTTCACAACTCCACATCCTCAACCTTATAATATCGGTTGGATGAAGGATGAACGGGAACTGAGAATCAACCAATAATGTAAACTCACCTACTTAATTATGCATTTTGAAGATGAGGTACTATGTGATGTGGCACCTCTTTTCATAGCCAACACCATATTTGGGAAACCTTACTTATCGGATCGACATAGGAGTTATCAGTCATGACCTCACAAGGTGATTTTCAAATACAAAACCAATGGTATGATATAATAGAGTGACAAACTACACCAATGGTTGCAATTGTATCTGCCAAACAGAAAAAGAAGCTCATCAACCATGCTCATACATTTTCATTGATCATGATTAAGCCTTAGCATCCCAAGAATACTACAGCAACTAGTCGAATCACTAACCAGTGCAACTCCTGATAGTAGCAACAAATCGACAATATTCTTGATGAATACCAAAACGTATTTCAAGAGCTAGACAGAGTACCTCTACATTTCTAGATAAAGCACTCCATTGAACTTGTTCGTGGTTTTTCAACCTAAAAAATTTGTTTACAAAAGATACATTATCGAGAATCAAGAGATTCACAAACTATTCAAGATTTTATCAACAATGGTCACATCTTACCCAACTCCTCTCCTTGTGGACAATATCTCGGTAAAGAATATATACCCTCTTCCACGTATAGACAGACTAATTACCAATATATGTATTCAATGCACCTCTAACAATGTCATCAACAATGATAAGATAGAGTTTAGAGTGGCATTAAATTTTTGGAAAGTTTTGTTGAGCATAAAATTGAATTTTCCATTCGGTAAAAAAAGACACTTACTCTAGAAGTTCAATGGACTCGTATTTTGATTTTGTTTCAATTATCAGGTTGGTTTATGGGTTTTCTA
>LPNX011063283.1:32457-43025 GCA_001517045.1 Pseudotsuga menziesii
AATTGGATAAACCCAAAAATTGTGGATAGCTAAATCCATGAGTAGTGGATCCCTCATATGAAGGGGGTTAGACCCTCTACTATTTCTATGCAAATGGATTCTACACCTTCTTTTTTGAGATAAAACTTGGTTAAGGAAAATATTTTCAAAAATGACCCATAGTTTATGGGGTTGTGTTAAATGTATTTGAGTAGGTGGATGTTTGATTTCAAATAACAATAAGAATCCCAACCACATTACAAGGTCGAGTAAAACTTCCACACTTGTCTCTATTTGGTTGGATGATGAAACATTCAAACCCATTGGAAACATATCGGGTAAATACATAGACATATTCAAAGCTCATGGTTGACAATAGATGCATGTGATTGAATCTAAGTGGAGGTTGATCAAGGTAAAGGCTTTCAACTATTGGAGGGAATAATGGAAATATGTTGTTGAGATTATGTTGTTGGAGGAGCTTTAATTGGAAGATGGAATAGATTGGTTCAATATATATCTTATAATTTTTCAAAATTATATTTGAAGAAGATATGTTGGTGCAGTTTAAACCCTACTAATGGAACCTACATAGTGTGCTTTTGGCATACTGCCATGTTTTTAAACAATTGAGATATTGGGGGAAATTCATTGTGGTCAAAGTTTACAAATAATTCTTGAAGGCCATAATATTTATGTGGGTGGACCTATAAAACAAAGTAATCACATGGGGTTTTTAATGAGATGCACATGGAAAGGTACTAGTATGTGTCCTCTCTGTAAGATTAAATCAAAGGCAATATAACACTTTCTAGTTAGATTTCATTACTCCAAGAAGTCCTAGGAAACATCAAAGTCATTCATTGTTGGAGGAGGGGTTTGAGAAGGAAACTAAAATGGAAATTTAGCTCACAAAACCTAGTTGGAGGAAAAGGTGTTTTCTAAACATAATATTGCTCCTCTTAGAATTTTCTAGGCACCATGGATAGCTAGGAACAATATGATATTCTAAGTCCAATTCACATCTCCCTAGCAAGTTTTCTATATGGTTTAGCATGCATATGATGGAATTATGAACATTTTGAGGATAAATTTACCAATGTAGGTTGGGCATTTGGAAATTGATAAAACATTGTCATCGGGTTTTATTAATGAAGCTTTCATAGTAAATTTGGACCTATGTAAAGTGTGGGAAATTCATCTAATTGACCAAGTATTTCCACTTTACCTTCACTCGATAGCATGGAAATGGGTGTAACAATATCGACAAGATTAAGGACTTATTTACCTTTATGGCTATAGATAGCTACAGATAAAGGCATATTTGATCCACAAATGATGATCAAAATAATGACAATGATGATGATAATGCCAATGATGATGATGACAATGATGATGATGATGGATATGAAAATGATAAACCCTAACTTATTCTAAACCCCATAACCCCAAATCCCCTAACCACTTAACCCCTTAAACCCTAACCCCTAAGGCCCCTAACCATTAAATACGTCCATAGTGACGATAACCCCATTAAACCCTAATACTAACTCTTTATAAGCCCCCTAAAATACTGAAATCCCCTAATCTCTTAACGCAATAAACCCTAACTCAGAAGTCCCCTAAACCCTAAGGCCCCTAACCACTAAATGTGATCATAGTGACTATGTATATTATGCAACACATTCATATGACATAACATGACCATAAGGCCCCTAAGCACTAAAACCCCGAATAAATAATCCCCTGGCCCCTTAAACCTAAACCTCCTTATACACCTAAATCATAACCCCCCTAATGTGACCTTAATGGCCATAGTGACCATAAACCCATTGAACTGTAACCCTAAATCCTTATAAAATACCTAATCCCAAATCCCCTAACTCATTAACCAATGAATCCCTAGGCTCTAAATCCCTTAAGTGCTAATTAATGTAACCACTGTGACCATAGTGAATATGTATTTTTAACAATGCATACATCATAGCATGACCATAAGGAACCTAACCACACTAAAACCCCTAATAGCTAAGAATTGAACTATGTATAACCTTCTATCCAAAACTATCAATATAGATAAAGAAAAGTCCAATCCTAATAACTTTTGGAGGTAGTTTTTTAAACCCCGCCAACTCCCTAACCCTGTAATGTGACCATAATGGCCATAGTGACCATAACCTCATTAAAGCATAACCATGAATCCTTATAAACCTTCTATGCCTACATCCCCTAACCCCTTAACCAATTAAATCCTAATCAAAATAAAAATTTAATCCTCACCATAAGCATCATCATTGACAAGGTGCTAAATTTCGTCCATGAATGATAGATGTCACGTCCCCATCCCTCTGACTGGTGAAGAGGACGCTACCATGGTGTTAACCATCCAGGCTAAGAGCCCCATGAACATGTGCATGCATAAAATAACTGAAATAGAATGCTTTGAACTATAACATGCATGGATGCAATTGTTTATCATACACAGTGGAAGCAACATACATTCATACAAGCATTCATCATGTTCATCACATTCATTAATAGAAAATATGATTGCAGAAGTAAAATGGACAAGATCACTTATCTTATGAAGAACTCGTTCTGCAACCAGCTATGTCGCTGCAACGTTCCACCAAACCATAGGCTAGCATGCTCCTAAATCTCTCAGCAATGCTTCCACCCCCGAGCTGGGCAGGACTCTCCAAGGAATAAGGAAACAAGCAGGCTTACACATAACCAAGGATACACAAAACACAGCCAAGCCAACACAGTTGGGTTTATCAGGCCATCAAGGAGTTGGGAAAATCTCAATGCTAAGCTAGTGAGCTCATTACAGAGCCAAGAACACCTACACTAGAACTAGCCTGGCTTCTAAGACACCCACACACACCCAACACAAGGAATCAGTCCCTTCTCTGCTACATAGTCCCTCAGGCCCTGCATTCCCTTCCAGTTCTATTCAGGGGTTGTGGAGAAGAAAGCCAGCCCTCTAGCCCTGTCTATGTGGTTTCTAGCCACCAGGTTTATCAAGCAAACCAATCCCCCATCCCTGCTCCCAACACAGTCCAAAGACCAACCATTGCACGTAGGCAATCAATCAGCTATTACAGCTTAACAGGGGAAACGACTCCTAAGTCATTCTTGTCCCTATCATGGCGAAAACGACTCCCAAACGAATTACAACAGTCCCGGAATGTATCAGTGAGCACCGCTCACAACATGGGGAAACAACAGCCCGTCCTTAGGAAACTAAGCAAGCAGAAAAGACTCACACAGGCTGCACTGGGGAAGAAATACAATCTCCCATCCTATGCGTGAGAGAAACCTGCAGCAGACCCCAAATACAAAGGGGAAAAATGTATGCACAGGCCACAAATCAGTAAGGAAAACTTACACACAGCCCCTGAACATAAAATGGATCTCCACAAGAAAAATCATGGGTGACAATGACCAAATGGTTCCCAGCTTGCTGCATGAGTGGCAGCAACACAGAACCCACAAATCGGCCTGTGAGGAAGGTATACAGTCACACCATCCACAAGTCTGTAGAGGAAAAACTACATGGGTAAAACTAGGAAAGCTCATGCGCGTGAGAATGAACAAGAATTCTGCTCCTACGTGAGGATGAACAAGACAGTGGAGAGAATGCATAGCAGTGAGAATGGAATGAGGGGTGTAGTCACTCTTCTACCCATCGTGAGGTTCATTGCTGGTGCAGTGTGCGGGTGGAGCAAGGATTGACAATCCTGCCACCCCCACTCCCAAAAACAATAACTGCCTCAAATACTTAGCTGAACATTTAAGGTGGTGGTTGAATATGACAAGGTGGTGACACATGGGTTTTCTCATGGCTCAAGGTTTGACAATCCCCCCCCCCCCACCCTTATCCTTGTGAAAATCATGCCCCTTCTCAATTTAGTTGCCGCGAGCATAGCTGGTCGAGTTATTTATTTAAAGATGCATATTTACATGATGACAAAACTCAATATGTATGCCGCATGCCCCAATATACCATCGGTGACAATTTAAATCCAAAACAGGGCATAACCAATCAATGGTGGGGCCTTGGCCTTTAGCTCCACACCATGATCATTTACAATATATACATCATGTACATCTAATGCAACGGGGTCAAAACCGAGGTGTTACAATAGATCATGCCATGAGAACCATTCCTAATGCCCATGAAGAGACTTAGAGTAAAGTAAAGTTTTGACCCAACAACCTACATTTTTAGCATTGAACTCGACTTGGTGTAAGAAACTTTAAATGGACACCATATCCTACTCACATGACAAAGTTCCCATTTATAAGGCCTACGTAATGGATAAGGACCCCGCAAATTATGGCTCACGAAATCTTTACTTTGGTATCATTTGTAACTATCCATGTTGTTCTAAACCTCAAAATGGGCATGAACATATCCAACATACATGCCAAATATTCCCTGTGGAGGGCTTGTGATGCTAATTTTGGGTCTCGCGTATGGATCATGAGCTTTAGAGGAAAATGTTACAGCCTAAGACCATAGTTTTGACTATATTTTAAGTCACGCATCAAGAACGGTCCATTATGCGCAATTTTTCAAAATGATGATCATATCTCACATGTAGACTAGATATTTTCTATGCAGATTCATGCTATGTGATGGTCAAGGGAAACATGATGGTCCATGACCTCATAAACAAATGGTGTGAACTTAGGCCATAAATATAAACACTATACCATGGTGTGGGAAAAGAGATCTATTATCAATGCTATAAATCTCAAAATACAAACATATCCCACTTGTAGTTCAAATAATATTCCCTCAATAGAGATTATGTGTTGTCTCAAGGCCTTACGATGCATCATTCATGAGCCACATTGTTACATGTAGGCTAGAATTTCCATATGTAGTTATTATGTGGTAGTCTAGGTTAACATGCATGTACCATCATCCGCATAGAAAATTAATATGGCATAAGACCCTAAATTTAGTTCGTGGGACATGCTATAGGCCACAATACTCATCCTTATCAATGTTACACATATTGAAATGGCCACCATATCTCACTTCTAAGGTAAAGTAATTATGTGTAGGGCCCTACACAAGGACCATGACAACATAAGGTCCTATATTTTTCCTTATACTATGGAATGATCCTCAAGATCCATCCCTAGTGTGCCCCTCCTCAATGTGGTTTCCACATATCACATGTATGAATATAAGGATTCCCTACATGGATCCTATGCAATGATGTGGGTTATTATGAAAAGACCATGATGCCCATTAACAAATGTGTTATCCCAACAACATGATTTTTGGTATCAAATGATGGATTAATGACGAAGAGACCTCAATAATGTGACAAACCTAAAAATGGCCACCATATCCATGTCATGGGGAAAATATGGGCTAAGGACTCATGGATGGCATATGTATAACCTGAAAGCCATATGTTATGGACTAAAAATAGGTATCTTCACCCTAGGCTGCGAATTGGGTCATGAGAACCGTCCTTGGTGTATTAAACCTAGCTTCAAATGGCACGCAACATCTTACTTACATGCTAGAGATTTCCTATGCATGGCCTATGGTGTGTCTTAAGGCCCCACACATGACATGTAAGGGTTTGAGATAGATTCTATGGATTAGAACCTAGTATTTTGCACCAACTATGCCCTTATCCCCAAGAAACATATCAAGTATTTCAAACCTTGAAATCACCACCATACCAAACTCGTAGGCCAAAGGTTATGTATTAACAACATGCATGATTCCCCAAGCAATGAAACATGGAATGTGAGCTCCATAGAAATATATCTTATGGCCTTGTACCTCACCTTTTATCCCTAGACCATGGCATGGGAATTGAGAACCATCCTTGGTATCTTAATTCACAAAATTATGGGCATATCTCACTCATATGTTAAAAATATCCTATACAAGGCATGTGTAGTTTTTTGGGGAACTACACAACCCATGGGACCTAGAAGAAGCGATATGAACTTAATCCCTATAGGTTGATCTCAAACCATGAACTAGTTATAAAAAACCCTTCATGGTGTTATACATCCCAAATTGGCCACCATATCCCACTCACAAGACAAAATCTCCATGATTTATCAGGCCTATTTGATTTACTCAAGCCCTACGCATAGTTAGGTGCCATTTATGGGTAATTATGGGTAAATGAAGGGTAATTAGGGGTTAATTAGTGATAATTTAGGGCTAATTTGTAGTCAATTATGGGTAATTAAGGGTCATTTAGGGTTAATTATTGGGTAATTAGTGGTAATTAGGGGTTAATAAGGGGTCAATTATGGGATAATTACCAAAAGACTTGGAATATTAAATAAGCCATAATAATATATAAATTGATGGTAGAATAGATATGATACATTTACAATGGTCGGACTTATATACGTCCATTCGTGAATTTCCAACCTACAGTCATGACTCTTTGATAATTATTAATTATTTATTAATAATTATCTATTAATATTATTTTTAATATTTATATATTTTATGTTCATTACGTTGCCTTCCCCTTAAGGGAAGCTTGTTTAGTGAAGGACTTCTCAGTTATGAATAAGGTCTTGCCATGTCTCTCTGAACTTGTAACTTCGACACTTGATGAGACATGGTAATATAATTTCCAAATCCCTGAACTGAATTGTTGCATTTCTTCAGGAGTGATCCATCCAAGATTTGCTTTCATCCGAGCTACCTGTTGGTCTCCTTGCTGGATAAAACTTCTTGTTTTTTGTTTAGGTTGTATATTTTGTGTTCCTTCGCATTTGACATCGTAACCTCTCTGTTTATGTACATTTTGACCCTGTCCTTGGTCAAAATGATTTTTATAGTTAGGGTGTCGATAATGAGTTTTTATTGTTTGTTCATTTGCTGGATTGACTTCTTTTTTATCTGTATTGATGATTGGATTTGTATTTTCTTTGTTTTCCTCAACTTGTTTTTTTGAGCCCAAAAGTTTTGATGCCCTCTTCTGAATGTGCACCAACTTGTTTCCGACTAAATATTTAGCATTCTTAAGATTCTTGATCGTTTGTTCTTGCTTTTTTGCATTGTCTTTAAGCTCTAATAGTTTCTTCTGTAGATCTCAATTTTCCTCTTCTATCTTTTGATGGTCTTGTGACCTATCTTTCACCTTCTTGATTTGAAAGAGCAACTTATGATTGTGATCTCTTAAATGAGATATCTCTTCTTCTTTGTCCTTGATGACTTTGTTGAATTCTTTCTACATCTTTTGTCTTGATCTTTCATCTTCTTGTGAAATCATATTCGAAATGTCTTTTAAATCTTCAGATGACACATCCTCGGAATCCAATTTCATTGAAACATATTACAGTTTGATTTGTTTCTTCTTATATGGAAATGTTAAAAACTTTTTCTTCATATTTAAGATGATTGCTCCCAATGTTTCCATCCACGATAAGCTAAGAATGATGTCAACATCATTTAGATAAATACTCATAACATTGAATTGGGATGTGAACTTATACTCATCAATTGTCAGTTCTAAGTCCCTAATGGCATATTGCTTCCCACCATATTTATATTTCTTTTCGCTTATACTTAGTTCTGGAATGAGTAATTGATTTGCCAAGATGACGTTAATGTGATTTTCCTTGTTGGTTGGGAAAATAGCGATGCTAATAGGCTTGCTTTGAATAATCCCTTCAAGTTTTAGAATGTCAATGGCTACCTTTGAGTCGGTCTTCTGGAATCTTCATTTTTTGTCACCATGAGACTCCATTTTTGTGTTCGAAGGTGAATAGTCTTCAACTTTCAGCGATAATTGATCTTCCTTTGACTTATTTGACAATAAATGGTCTCCAAATTTTTCAATGATAGGAGGGTCTTTGACTTTGAATTCTTGAATAATAATGGTATTCTTTATTTTTTTGTATTAAATAATAATTGTAATTATTACAATTATTAATATTAATAATATTTTTTCATAAATATAATAATAATATTAACAAGGCACTTGGATCTCCATGTTGGTTAACCTTTTGATTTAGATTAACTTCTTTGTGGATTGTGTGTAGATTAGGTGGTTGAGAAGAATGATTGTTAACTTCCCCACCCAAGTTCAAATATCACTTCTTTATGCACTTCTATATTTTATGTTATTTAATAAAGAGAATTAAAGACTAAACTCAACCTAATTAAGGTATGAGTTATATTATTTAATATCCGATAACCTTTCAATAAGTAAATAACTTAATTAAGGTGTGAGTTAGTTTGTTAATAAAACCAAGGGTTTGTTTTATAAAACCACAGGCGTTTGTTTTCTTCTTTCCCTTTTTTATGGGATCTTTTCCCTTCTTATCTTTTATTTTTATTTTTATTTTTACTTCTTCCTTTTTTTTGTTTTCTTTTTACTTTTTATCTTTTTACGTTTTTCTCCTTTAGATTATTTTCTCTTTTTAAATTTTTTTTAAAATTCTTCCTTCTCTTTCTCTTTTCTTTTTTTATTTTGTTTTTACTTCTCACTTTTTTTTCCTTTTACTCTCTATTTTTATGGTCAAATACCCAATTTAGGAAACCTGAAATAATGGCTAAAAGCCGATAAAATGACCAAAGAGCAGAATCTAGCAAACAAGGATCTGATACCAATGAAGCGAATAGTTATTTGCTTACACAAATAATATTACCAAAAGACTTGGAATATTAAATAAGCCATAATAATATATAAATTGATGATAGAATACATATGATACATTTACAATGGTCGGACTTATATACGTCCATTTGTGACTTTCCAACCTACAGTCATGACTCTTTGATAATTATTAATTATTAATATTATTTTTAATATTTATATATTTTATGTTCATTAGACCATAATTAATGTTATGACATCACAAGGACACGGGTTCAATCTCACACTCTGGGTCATATTCGAGGTAGTCTCCCTAGTCTAAAAATGACAATATCCACAAGGTTGTACCCTCCTTGTGGTCTCTCCTCTCTCTACCCCTTTAGATTTTGTTCTAGTGAATAATAATCCCATACATGAGGAATCCCCCACCAATGATTATGCACCCCATCACATGTGAAAATCATATCTCCTTCAATTTAGGTTGCCTTTCATAGTAAACTTTGGGTTTTATCTCACTTTTACTTAACTATTACAAAATCTTCATGATTTGACATGCCTTTCAAGCACATGAATGATAAAAACTTCATTCCTTCTTATAAGCCAAACTATTTCACTAGTGGGGATTTGGCTTGATCTCGACACTACAAATCTTTGTTACATACTTACGTCAAATACGACAACACATGCCCAGGCAAAATTGGAGGAACAAAAATGAATTATGTAAATTTCATAATAATGTAGATTTAAAATCAAGTGAATAAATTGGCCATAATGTTAAAGCACATGCACATGTTAGCCATGAATCTATCCTCTAGAGTTATCTCAAGTTGTCATGAGCGAAACATGAGATATTAATTCTCTCAAAGTTGGGAAGGTCATGAGTTCAAAGCTCTTGATTCCCTTATGATTAGGCTCTGTCATATGGGTCTTCGGTTTACCAAATTTACCAATATCCATGGATAATGAGGAAGTACTCAGAGGGTTTTCCATGAGACTTTCCTTAGAAAAGAAATATTATCCATGAAGCTAAATCACATGCACATCTTGATAGAAATTAGGGAATGTATTTTACCAATGAAAAAAAAACACCACCAAGGAGGTGAAGTATATTGGTTTATGGAATTATACATAAGACAAATAATAGACAAGTATAATGGATTTAACAATATTTTAAACAGTGGCTATTATAAAACCACCCCTAAAAACATATTTCCCATTTGTGCCCTTTCCACTACATCCCAAAGAAATATAAGATGAAATAGGAAAGTAAAAAGTGCTCACTCAATGAAGCCACGCGGAAAAGAAGGAAATAGGCATCCCTACACCTTATAAATGGTGCATAGTTATACTATGGGAGTTTCATCACACTTCATAAAATGAAAATGAAGGATTGGACACCAATAATAAACTCCAATATGTGAAGAAAAAAGGTGAGGACATTTCACATCACAATGAAGATGATAATAATTAAGATCACCAAATACACACATAAAACTCAAGAACATAATACATTCACCTAACTCACATACACAAGTGACACACCAAACTCATGCACATAATAGATGCATGAATTCTATTGCAATTTGAATTTCATTAGATTAGTGTCAATTCTATTTCAATATTTTTACAACAACAACAAAAAATAGATTTAGATGATGAAGATAAAATATTGCAAATACTACTTTTCTATGCTCATAACCTTTAAGACTACTTACTTAGATCGAAGGTTTGATTGTTGATCTTATAAAAGATTGTTGCGAATAAAGATAGGAAAATAAAAACTCAAATTAACGGTTTCTCTACTTATGACTTAGGTAATTTCAAAAGCATCAAAAGACCAAAATGTAAGGATATGCTACACACTTGGAGAGTAGTGGAAGCCCTAAAGAATCCATCTTTGACCAAGGATAGATGCTACTAAAGGAGAGATGATACATTGGCCGGATATTTTGATTCCTAGTCAAATAAGCTTCCTCTGTT
>LPNX011063296.1:0-63493 GCA_001517045.1 Pseudotsuga menziesii
ATATATATATATATGCTTGTTGTATTGGGCGTGGACCCTAAAACACATGATTGATCAGATTTTTTGTGTTGAGCAAGGAGCTCTGGAGCACATGAGTACTTACATTTTTTCTTAGCGATAAGCTCTGGAACACATGAAAAGATAAGATTTGGAAGTGTTGGGCATAATCCCTGGATCATTCCATGTTGATATTGACAATAAGCTCACGAGCATTGGATCCTTGGCCATTGTATCCCTAGGTGTATTGTACAAGTACATCCTAGAATTAGTGTTAAGTGTTGGCCACTTTTCCCCACTTCCGTGACCCAGTTTCTGTGCAACCCATCAATCCAAAAACTACCCGAGATACTATCCCAATAGAGAAAGCCCCATCGGCAACAGTTGCAAAGCAGGCACAGTATCACTCGAGATATCTCATAGATGGGAAATTGTCGTGGCCATGTTTCCACGATTTTCAGGAAAGTATAGTCCCTTGGTTCGTAGCCAAGGAGCTCAACAAAGGAAGTAGGATGGATGGACAGAGGATTCAATTCTGCGTGACTAACCATAACTATATGTCATCACACACGACCTGACTTTCCTTTTCACCTTGTAGCTGGTGCAACTCATGCGACGCAGTTGATTCACGTCAATCGACTCTACTACTTACATCAAGATTCATAACATGAGTTATACAGAATGCTATATATACAGTTTGAATTCAACAAGGCATTATGTTCATCCATTTACCAGTTGGAAGAAACTAATAGAGACTGAACTGCATTTAACATTATATGAAAAGCAACTAGTAATCAATCACATAACCATTCACCATGACAATCATTCATTTAGACACAATAAAAATGTGGAAACCCATCTAGCAAAAACCACCAAGGTCCTCTTCATCTGGCATGAGAAAGGATAAAGCACCTTGTAGTCTGCGAGAAGCAGAATGATTTTGAGATTTGTCTTTAAGTTTAGACTCATAGTTCTCATTATCTCTGGTTTGATCTCCTACTCTACTCCTACTCCTAGCGGTCTACTCACACTACAGTCAGATATGTAGCTCAACATCCCCTCTAATGCTACCATACTATTCCTGAGTCTACTCCTCTTCTAATTGCTATGACATTACAGCATAATCGGCATCCCCTTCCATGGATTACTACTGAATAGCAAACTACTACAAAAATTGAACAAACATCAATGAAAACCTCACAGACCAACCTTCTAACCATTGCATCCCTCCTATTTATACTAATTTACATGGCCACACAGGGCCAACTGCATCTCACCAATCTGTTATCCATCACCATCATCCACCCAGTTGGTTACAACTGTGGTGATCATGACTTGACATGAGGCACTATTGGCTTGACTTAAAAATATCTTCTCATACGTGCATAGCTACAAGATTATGCCATTTGATAGGGACATGATCTAGATTCAACATCTTTCACTTTTCAATAGTTTTCCCCTTGTGCACTTCCGCGCTTGCCTTTCTTTAGCCGTGCACCTCTCTGCTCTAACTTCACGGGCCCTTTTCATCCTTTGCGATCTTCCTTTGCTTCTATTGCATGCGTGGCACATTTTCCATAATTTCACGTGCGAACTTCCTTCTTATGCCCCTTTCCTGGGCCAACATTGAGCGAAGAGCTCTGGAATTGCACTAAGTTGTAACTCCCTGTTAAAAAATTGAGTATGGCTCTGGTAATCACTAGGGATTACTGAAAATAATTTAATAAATTTTGAGTGAAAATGACTCAAGAAAAATATTGATCTCATCATACTTATTTATAAGTGAGTAAATGAAATTTCAAATTTATGTATTCTCATCAAGTACTGAAGAAATACCACGTTATACAAGGGAAATCCAACATGCAAGGATTTTTAGAGTTGCCTAGCCTAGTAGACCTACCTTCTACATATCTTAACCTTAAAGAAGAAGTGTCATTAAGTATAGGGATCATGGTATATGATGCCCAAAGACAAATCTTAACAAATGTTATATTATTATGTTTTTTTATACATGGGATGTATAAAGGATAAATATAGTAATAATATTAATGATGAAAGAAAGAAAGAAAATATCCACACATTATTATTTATTATGTAAATATAATAAATATTCCAAAACCTACAAAAGTCTAATTAGGAACTAGTTGAACGTTCCTAAGTTAAAATATTAAAAATTACCCCAAAGTAATTGAAAAGGGTTAAATCAAGAAACAAAGGTTTGTTGATTTAATTGTCCCTTTGACTGAAAAGTCTGGCTATAAAGAATCAAGCCAAGGAAGGGCTTGGGTTTATGGTCTATCATTTGGAGGAGTCATTTTCTGCCTGTTTTGCTCTCAAGAGAATTCTTAGGGAACATTTTATTGGAAGGAAAAAGGACAATTGATCCAGACCTGATAAACGAGATAGGAAACCCTACCCTAGGATCTCTAAGGTACTTGCATGTTGTAGTCCAGCTCGGGGGGATTCCGATTAAAACCAGGAAAGATTCTGGGTCATGGTTTGATGGAATGTGGTAGTTCCAAAGTGATTTGGTCATCAAAAATAGAGGTCAGATATGCATTTGAATTGTTAATGCTGGTTATTTGAGTGTGCAGGTTCAACCATTAAAAGAGCTTCAAGTTATAGGTATTATGCCCTAGACTTCCTATTCCATCTTTTCTAGATTAAATGGTGGATATGCTGGGTAAATGATTTTATTGTAGTTCCTAACCCTATGTGTTTGTTTTCTCTGGTTAAAATCTGCTAGGGTCTGCATTTTTAAATATGAACCCTAGGCTATAAGTTATTTTCTATACCATATTTATCTAGGGTTTATTTATCAGTTTACTTCTGCAACTTTGATTAATTTATAAATGTTTCCAAGGGTTCTACACCCTAGTTTTAATTCTTGTATTAGTTTTACTGTTGAAATTGGATTAAGTACAAATTAGGTTCTATCTCAGATCTATTACTTATCTGATCTTTTGGTCCTTCTACTCTACTGACATATTACATTTGTCAGTAGAAACATATTTAGATTTAAATAAACTAGTTCAGAGATAAGTTATATATACCCATAAGTATAAACTCATAATCCTAGATAACCTAAAATATTATTTACAAACTGAACTACTATATCTATATACGAATATATTGATATCAGTAGAAAACAAATCAAAATACTATTTATAAGTATACATTAACAATTCTAGAGTAAAAATATAAATTAAATCAACTAAGTACACACTATAATTGTTTCTAAATAAATAAACCAGCAAAGACCTTCCAAGGTCTACATATATAAATACACATTAAATACTAAATCATTACATTGAAAATAACATCATCATAAAAAATGAACATAGTAAGTATCATGACCAATTCTTTGGTCCAAGATCAAATCTCCTTTTAATATTTAAAACCCACAGTCCTAACATTATAAATCCACATAATCAAACATATGCCATAACAATCGATTAGTCCCATTTAAAATATCCATCACAACTATAGTCTAACAATTATCCGCAGTAATTTCATAAACATTAAATAATGAACTCAATAAACACATTAAAGTTGCAGGAATGAATCTTGTAGACTAACAATTCTATTCGCTACATAACCACGATGCCTTCATAGTTAAAACCTATAATAAATAGTAACCAAATAACTTGACAATTATTAAACTAAAACCCTTAAGCTATCAGAGGTTGTAGTATCGACCCCTATGGGTATATAAATCCAAGATGCGGGTTGTAAATAAAACCACAACAAAAATTAAATAACCATGCTTGCGATCCATATTAAATTTAAACCATGAAATTTATAGTGATATACAAGGGAGGACAAGAATCGAATTTCGTCGGAATCCAAGCCCCTAGTCGCATCCACTTTAAAAATACAACTCATTACGTCAACCACAAACAGGATTTGAACCCTGTGTAGTATTTGTTTCCAATAAATCATGATGACACTATACACAGAGGGTATGCAGGCTTAACAAATCAAGTACATTCGCTACTACGAGGTTGTAATACTCTAGGTTCTGCACTCATGCTATAGCACAACCTCGGCAAAAATTATTTAAATACACTGTCCATATAAAAGTAAATCTACAGCAACGATAGCTATCATGGGTTTTCACCCCTGGCTTCTTCACTATCCCACATCACTATTAACGAAAGGAAATAGTAAATATTTCAACCAACCAAGCTATCATTGTAATAGTGGAAGGGCTCATGCCATGCATGACATGGCCTCAACCCATTCACTGACACACATTTACAGCTAAGAAATAAATACAAGGAATTATACAGAGCATTCAAAAAGAAAAATTCCTCATCCAACACAAGTAAATAAACACCTATCCCAGCTTAATAATTTACACACAGTCCAATATATTAACCATTTCCAAATGCAAATGCATGACATATTATTTATAGATTCACCATTAAAGTCTAAAATTGAAACTACACAATCACACTAAGGGCTATGGAACCATTACAAGAAATAGCGCTACCCAGACTGAAAACCCCCAAATAAAACATACGATTTAGATAACGAGATACAAAGTATACTAGAATCCCAAGCTCCCCATTTTGCTGCTAAACAACACCAGTATTTACAAACCCAAAACATTACATACACAGGCCCAAAGCCAAATCAAACCCCAACAAGAGAAACAATATAAGCCAGTCCTACCCCAATGTCGAGAAGTGACAAGCTTCGCTTGGCAAGTAGGCTTACCATGGCCATATTGCATCACCCTTGAGCTGGCAGCGAAGCTCTAAGCCTTTCCTCCTTCGCTCACCCTGCCACTTGCAAATACAACCAAAACATGACAAGGATGAGAAGTATGGCAACGAAGGAGCCACAAAAAACCCAAGGGCAGACATAAAATATGAACAAAGCTTACCCTCATTCCTCAGGTCGTTGTCTCATTCACAGCGCAAAGCTGAGACCACAACTTCCATAGACCAAGAGAAATGAACGAACCATTTGTGGAGCCAAGCCTTAAGCTGGGGCTACCCAAACCCAAATAACATTAATTATGCCAACTTGGTGGCAACTAAGAACCCAAAACCCACCCTTCCACAGTTTTTATCCAATTCATTAACGATGGTTTCCATTTCATACAAGGTGTTAAACCCCATCATATAAGCCAAAACCTTATGATATAACTCACCACCCTAATAATTAATACATGGTATGGTATAATGCTTAGTTCATATATTATGCGCTAACCCAAAGTCCTTGCACCATGTACAAAGTAGAACATAGGATATGTATCATTTATACATTATGCTTAAGCCTTAATACATTACAATGCATTTTCCCTAAGCTTAATATTTAGTAACCCAATTTTTGCTATATTAAAACCCAATTTTAATCTTTAGCCAATTTATAACTTGCCAATGAAAACAAGAAAAATGTTAATAGCTATAATAAAATAGACACGGAATATAAATATAATGAATGATAACAATCACATAGATAATTCATCTATGTTAAATAGTTAATGAAGGTCGTAATTACCTTGCTAGCAATCTAAGTCTATAATGAAGCATAGTAACAAACAACAGGTGCATTAATGATCAACAAATTCAGCACTCCTTAGAAGCATGTCTCTATCACGAAGTATAATTGGCATATGAAATAAAAGACGTTCCTTAGTTCGAAGAACTAAGTAAGCATGCTAGTGAAGTGAACACTTTACCTCTCAAACCATCATGGGAGAACGAGTCCCACCACTCTTCCCACTTTGTTTCCACAAACACAGTTAAGTTACAACCATATAAATAACAAGTAAGACTATGTAGAATGAACAAAGCATATAATCAAGTAATGACACATGCACGACAATATATAACTATAAAAATTGAACTAGTAATCAACATTATGACATCTTAATTAAAACACAGCAATAAGTACAACTAGATGTAAGATGATAGAATGTAAGAACAACTTACGACCAAATAGTGGTACAACTAGTGTACATTATATTTTGCAAGTTGAATAATGTTCTGTTTAGTTCGTTTTTACTAGCCTAATAGTTTTTTTTTAATTTTTAATTTTTTGCGACATTACACTAGTGCAACCAAACTTTGTATCCCACCTTGATTGTTTTCTCAACCTTTTGTTGATTATGTCTAGCCATGTAATTTTACTAATACTATAAATTAGTTTTTCAACTCTTAGTTCTTCAAAATTGGTGTCTCCCATCTCTCCCCCTTTCTCTCCATATACAACATTAAGAGGTAAAGGTGGACGGTACCGTAAACAAGTTTCAAATGGGGAATTTTAATTGTAAGGGTATACTACTCTATTATAAGAATTATGGATGTAGACTATATTATCATCCTGATCCTTTGAATGCTTATTATTGTAACCCTAGAAAGGTTGCACAAAATTCCTATTCATAGTTTATGTCTTCTGATTTTTCTATGGATGGAATTATGTATATCTCTTCAACTTGGTGTCCATCTTCTCCCTAAGTGTAGCCCGAAAGGAACTAAGAAATATGATATCCTTACACGATATGATGTTTCTTGGTATCCTGAAGTGCACCCAAACCTACTCAAAGAACATATTTTCTCCTTCATGTCCTTTGAATTTCTTTTTATAAGGGATAAGGATGCAGATTTTGTTGAATCTATCAACTACCACAAGTAAATAATCATGTCCCTTCATGATTAGTTGGAAGAACCCCCATAAAATCCATGAAGATGTGTTCCCATGTTATTGTAGGAGTATGTAAGGTATTGTATAGACCTCGATTCATATTATTTGGATTTCTTGTACAACAAATTATGTATTCACTAATAAACTTATCTACGGGTGATTCCATGAAGATGGGTAACACTTTTTGGCCAAATTTGGCGATGAAAACCTGATTTTTTACTCATGTGCTAGATAGAAGCCCTCAAAACNGATTTCAACATCGTTTTAAACAAATATTTGTCCACGTAAAGGAATTTTTTCTATTTTTTGAAAAATTGAAAAACCAAAGATACCCTTTTGAAGAGGACACATCGATATGTGATGTGTGCATTTTTAAGAATTTTTTGGCTATGTAGTTTTAACTCTGTGGATTTTTCTTTGAGCTGCTTTGAAGTTGCAGTGTGGTTTTCTAAGTATAAGTTTTAGAAGTAATTAAAAAATAAATATCATATGAATGCCAAAATGCGTGTATGATACCTCAATGGATCATTCAAAATTGGTGTCTCCCATCTCTCCCACTTTCTCTCCATATACAACATTAAGAGGTAAAGGTGGATGGTACCGTAAATAAGTTTCAAATGGGGAATTTTAATTGTAAGGGTATACTACTCTATTATAAGAATTATGGATGTATACTATATTATCATCCCAAGCCTTTGAATTCTTATTATTGTAACCCTAGAAAGGTTGCATGAAAGTCCTATTCATAGTTTATGTCTTCCAGTTTGTCTATGGATGGAATTATGTATATCTCTTCAACTTGGTGTCCATCTTCTCCCTAAGTGTATCCCAAAAGGAACTAATAAATATTATATCCTTACTTGAGATGATGTTTCTCAGTGTCCTGAAGTGCACCCAAACCTACTCAAGGAACGTATTTTCTCCTTAATGTCCTTTGAATTTCTTTTTATAAGGGATAAGGATGCACATTTTGCTGAATCTATCAACTACCACAAGTAAATAAACATGTCCCTTCATGATTATTTGGAAGAACCCCCACAAAATCCATAAAGATGTGTTCCCATGTTATTCTAGAAGTATGTAAGGTATTGTATAGACCTCGATTCGTATTAATTGGATTTATTGTACAACAAAGTATGCATTCACTAATAAACTTATCTACATCTTCTTATATTCTAGGCCAATAAGCATATCTTTGTAAGTTATAAATTGTCTTCCAAACACCAAAATAACCTACAACTTTTCAGGTATGATCCTCTCTCATTAGTTTCAATCTCTCACCTAAATGAACACAAATCTTGTCTATTTTGAAGAGTACCACATCATGGATCTTATTGTTGACCATGTTGTCACCTTCTTAGACATAGAATTGTCCTTGTAGCTACCGAAATATCTCCTTCAAGTCCTCATATTCTATGTACCCCTCATATATCATGGGAGAAAGGATCCATATGCATAAGAATACTCAAAGTTCTAATCTTGGTTGTAGGTGGCCCGCAAACACATGGTATTCACTTAGTGAAAACATGTCATAGTGCCTTCGTTCATGGGATATTAAAGAATACCCATAATTTCACCAGATATTGATAATTACTTATAAAAATCCTTTTGTTGAGCTCCCTCCCAATACATATTTCCAATTAAAAAAACCTTGTTTTACAATATATTGATTACTTTCACTAGAAACCCATTTTATATCCCCGCAATACCTATAAAACCCCCATACCCTAGTCTTTGCTTCCCAATACCTACAATATATTGACCTTATTTTTCAAAATTAAAACTCCCCTTTATTAATGAATGTGATAAGATATTGCTCAACGAGGTTAACCCCCCTTCCTTCAAAGCATGTTTGGAAGCTCTTTTATACTACCCTTCTTATATTTGGTGATTAGATGGAACTATTGTAAAACTCCCATCCACTTGTAGTGTCATTCTTTTTGTATCTTATTCCAAGCCTACAAATACAGTAGTGGCCAGTGACCAGTCTGAATGATGGTCTCCTTACCTATCAGATAGTGCTTCCATTTCTTAACAACTAAAGAATCAAGGCATAGAGTTCCTTGTCATAATATTATCTCAAGACTCCACCTTGGAACATTTCAAAAAAATGGAATATTGTTTTTCCTCCTTCCATCAAAACCAATCCTAGAACATACCAACTTGCATCTATCTCAAATTTCAAAGGATTTTGCAAGTTGTTCAATGGAAGAATTGGTGCTTGACTCATATTTGGCTTGAGACTTCCAAGGATTTTTGTTGCTTCATTCCCCACTAGATCTTGTTGTTTTTTGTCGTTATATAATTGAGAGGTGCATCCACATACAAAAAGGAAGCTATAAACTTCTCAACATATTGTGTTACGTGAAAAATATCCTAACTTTAATGACATTTGTAGGAGTATGAAACTTAAAGATGGCTTCTATCATTATAATTTGAAAACTACAACAAACACTATAATTATCTTCTTGTTGAGCTTCATAAAAATAAAAATTCATTTATTACTTTTTCTTTTTTTTATACAAGACATAATTTAAGGTATTTTTTATATATATAATGTAAAATTACAATGCTATATCAAATACACTTAAAAAAATCAATAGTTTTTAAAATGATACTAATTTTTATACATAAAAAAGAATTGATGTTCAAAAGAGAATACAAAGTACATTATTCACTCTCCCTCTATGAACGGTAAGGAACCGAGATATATTTTGCATGTTTACCAAATAATGAACCAATATTAATAGTGTTAAAACTTTTCCACGTTAGGTAGAGACATGACCCATATTTATGTTACATATAAGTTCTTAGATTCTTTATAACATTTTATAAAGAAACAAAATGTATTATCCCACTTGATTAATTTTATTTGTGACCTCAGAAAACAAACAAAATCTTATACTTATTATCAGAAGCTTACGTTTGGATGAGCCACTTAGTCATGCATGGGCGAGATATAAGATCTCTCCCAAAGTTGCAAGTCATTCATCTTTAGAAAAGATTTTTTTATCTGCAATATAAGAATAAAAATAAATAGATAGATAGATACTCAATTTAAATATTTTATCTGATATATGTATATTCTTTGAATTTGTTCTTTTAAATAAATATATTAATTTGTTGTTGTTGTTAACACACATTAATATATACAAAATTATATAAATCACTAGTGCATTGGATTATAAACTGTTATACCATATTCTAATTATTATAATAATAAAGAATCACTAAATACATCTTCTACTCCCACAATAATGAAGAATCATTAAATTCATCTTCTAACTACCATATTAATAATACGTTACAAGTATCTAACATAAAATTCTTTACAGGTCAACATTGACCATTATGGAAAATTCCTCACTAATAAGAAATCAAAAATTAAATTAAAAACCATATATACTAAAAAGCAATATTAAGAAAATCTTCCACATCTTTCAGAAAAAATATCCAATTTTTTCATATATTATTCCCTGCCAAGGCAGAGATATACTAATGGATAGATTAGTCAAACTACGTTGACTGTTATTAGTTTGCTGTTTCAACCACAAATATTCTCAATATTTTATTATTTCCTGCCCAGGCACGGATATATTAATGGATAGATTAGTCAAATTACATTGACTGCTGTTAGTTTGCTTTTTCAATTACAAATATTCTCAATATTTTACAATGTTTTGCTTAAATTTAATATTAAATATAATATTTTGAAAAATTAAAATAAATTTAAAATTTTTTGAAATTTTTAACAGAATTCTCAATGAAACATAAATCCTTATGGGAGTGGCTTTATTTATTAAAAATTTAAAAATAAATAAAATTAATTTTTAAATTAAAATTATTTTAAAAAGGAGACCTTTTTTTTCAAGAAGAAAAACGTTTGTCCTTGATATTCATTAATCTGAATCAAAGGGTATCTAATGTGCCTTCCCTTCATAGGGATACATACAAATAAAATCTATAAGGAGCTCCCAACCTCATATACCATGAATGATTCCCAATTCATAAGTGCAGGCCCAGGGGGATGGACAAAACAGTGCAACAACCAAGCAATGAAACCGTAATTAGATAGGGAAGGAGAGCAGCGCAATAATCCATAACATTCCGAGAAAACAACAGTAGGAGTACTGCTATCAAAAGGTGCCCGCTCTAGTAGCATCAAAAAGGTGCATACAAATAACAAAAAGGAGATCCATCTCTTGCACCAAGCTCAAAAGAGATGAAATGTATCATGAGAGACCAAAAGGCCTTCAATAAATTAGAAGTATTTACGACAACGGGGAGCCAAAGTAAGGGCATATTTTGATAGACAGTCTACGAGCTGGTTGTGTTCACAGAAGGTATGGTTAAAAGAAAAGGTGGTGGAAGCAAGAGATGAGTCTTCTAGTATCCAAACACCAATGATTGAGGGCAGGTGGATTCAGGGCAGTAATACCCTTTTCCCAGCTAATGATGATAGTAGAGTCACAAAAGATATTTATATTTTGTATCCCCATCAATAGAGTAACATGTAAAAGATCCCACAGTGCAATCAGCTCCGCTTTGGTATTAGTGCATGTCCCCACCCCCAAAGCAAACTCAAATGAATGGGACTCATTCAAGTATAGACAGAATCCAACCCCACCATAACCATTAGTAGCTGCCCCATCAAAAAATCCATATGGGGAGACGAGAGCAGGACCAGATCCAACAGCCCTTGATTTTTTTACCTTTAAAAATGCAGGCTTGTACAACTAAGAGAGATACACAATTTGCTAGGTTATACTCATAAGAGAAGGTTTTTTCCCTTCAAATATAGCCTGATTCCTTTCTTTCTAAACAGCTGAGATAGCAAAGAAAGGGAGGAAGCAATAGACATAGTGCTTGGAAAAGCTTGCAGTCGAAAGACTCACGAAGGATCTAAGTTTATCGGAGTGCTGAGGAGAAATAAAGTGATAAACATCACTCAGGTAAACAATGGTATCTTTCCACATAGAGCAAGAAGAAAATAAATACTGCACACTGTCTTCACCAAAGCCACAGAGAGCACAACATCCAGGTCCTATCCATCCTCACTTCTACAGATTGTCCCAAGTAAGAATCTTGTTATCCAATGACAGCCAAACAAAACAACTGATTTTCTTCGGAAGTATGCCAGACCAGATCAGAGCTTGTAGTGGGCTACCAATTGGAGGAGAAGAGGAGTATATAATATTGTCATATACCAATTCAACAGTTACAGATCCATCAAAATGGTTGTAATCCCAAACCAAAATATCAGAGCGGTGGTTGAGTCTGATCCTTGCTCCTTCTAGACTACTCGTGTAGTTTTCCCAAAGTAATTTACATTCCCCATCAATATTAAATCATCTGCTGTGTACAAATACGGGTGATGTCCAGGTAGAATGTTATGATCTTGAGATAGAGTATTGATACCCAGGTCTTCAAGATATTCTCTTAAATATTATGGCAACCCAGAGTTATGCATAGTACCGATGATTGGGTCAATCCCCAATAGAATGTCCATTCCATTACCCACTTGCCAAGCAAGGCACTTTTCGATCCAAGGAAGAGTATGAATGAAGCCTTTCCAAATCACAGAAGCTTGCCAAATGGTGAAATTTTTTTTCTTGAGCCATGCCACAAATGTTTGGTTCTTCAAATACTTGCTTAAAAGGACCTGATGCCAAAGACCCCTAGTATGCAGGACCATCCAGAAATTCTTCACTCTAAAAGCAATACTAAACCAATAGATATTTTTGATACCCCAGCCCCTAGCAGCCTTTGGCCAAGTGAAGTTCTCCCAATGCACCATATGGTACCTGTGTTTGTCACCAGACGAGCCCCATAAAAAATAAAACATAAGACTTCTAAGCTTGTTTAGGACCGAGATAGGAATAGGTACCAAGCCTAGCCAGTAGACCGGGAGACTCGACACTACAGCTTGGACAAGAACGAGATGACCACCAAGGGAGAGGTACTTTTGAGACCAATGAAAGATTCTCTTTTCAAATTTCTAAATTAACTAGTGCCCATCATTAATCTTATAACCTAGATGCTTCAAAAAATATCCAAGGTACTTGAAACCTATGGCTAAAGGATCTATCTTATAGGGCATGAATCGAGAGATGTCATGAAGGATATCAGTATCAACATTATTGAAGAGGAATACAAACTTTTCCATACTAATACACATCCCGGAGGCTTTGCAGAAAGTACTAAGAATAACATCAAATGCTATCCATTCTTGTAATGTACCAATTCCAAGTAGCATGACATCATCCACAAAGAGGAGGTGGGTGAGTGCAAGAGAAGGAGATATTTTGATACCTATGATAAGACCATTCACGCTACCATCATTAATCAAAAGACTGAGCCCTTCAATTACAAGCATGAAAATCAAGGGGGATAGGGGACATCATTGTCTGATACCTCTGGAAGCTCTGAAAAAATTTGATGGGGTACCATTTATCAAGACAACAAAATTTGCTGAAGTGAGACAGCCCATTATCCAGTTGACTCCCAAGAGAGAAACCCCAATTTGGATTAATATAAGTCTAATGTATGACCAGTTTACCTTGTCAAAGGCCTTTACCAGATCCAATTTGAGGATGAGAGCACAAGTATTTCTGATTTTGATAGTATGGAGGGTCTCTGGAGTGATGCCAATAGGCTCAACAATCTACCTGTTTTTTAGGAACCCAAATTGTTCTCTAGAAATGTGAGAATCCAAAAAGGGCTTCAATCTAACAGCAATAACCTTGGAGATAAGCTTGTACACTAGATTACACAATGAAATAGGTCTAAAATCCATAAAAGTGGTAGGATTATCCTTTTTGGGGATCAATGCTAGAAAGGTAGAGTTAATGGAGGGAGTAGTGTGACCATAAGTTCTAGAAAAATCAACCACAGAGAGTAAATCCTTCCCCATCGACTCAAAAAAGTGTAAAAAGAAATCCATAGGCCAGCCATCAAGGCTAGGAATTCTGTCCTTTTTAAAATATTTAAGCACCCCATCAATCTCAGGTAAAGTAACAGGATCAACAAGACAATGTGCCTCCGCAGGTAGGATCATCAAGCGAAAAAGCATGACAACTTTGAGCTGGTCAAGTAAACATGTTTGTTTATCATCACTGAAAACATGTGAGAAATGGTTAAGGCCCATCTTTTTTAGAGCTTCTTCCTCATCAATACAATTTCCATGATTATCCTCCAAGGACCCAATGACATTTTGGTTCCTTCTACCTGAGGCCAGAGCATGAAAGAACTTGGTATGGAATCACCAAATAAAGCCCATTTGACCTTGCTTTTAAGCTACCAAGTGAGAAGGAAATGGTCCAACATCTTTTTCTTTTCTGAACAAAAATGGTTCAAGTTTAACTGGTCTTCCAGGGAAAGGTTGCCATAAGAATAATTCAAGAGGAGTTCACCAATATCCTTATCTAGCTTAAGGGAGTCTGACACAAAGGTATCAGCTTTTGATTTGGTCCAAACCTTAACCTCTTTTTTTAATAAATGGATCTTATGGGATAGGAGGTCCAAATCATTTTTAGGAGATAGGGGAGAAATATCAGGCCAAAACTAAGAGACCCAGAGGTTAAATTCAGGATCAGAGAGCCAAGATTTGTTAAACTTGTAAGGAAAGTTAAAGGACCCATCTAGTTTTTTCCATTCGAAGCAAATCAGAAAATGGTCATAAATGTCAGCAGGTATAGTCCATACATGGTGTAAGTTGAGTATAGGAGTCATACAAGAAGATATTAAGAATCAATCAAGTCGTTTACTTATCCCTTGATCCCCCACTATCCCATTTCTCCAAGTGGGGCCCGCGTCCAGAGGGGAAACATCAACTAGATCAACAGATTCAAACAGGAGTCTGAAATGAGAATCCAAAGGATCAAGAACAGCCTTAGTACCCCAAGTTTCAGAGGAATTCATGGTTAAGATGATGTCCCCCAAAAAAATTAGATTAGGGGTAGAGAGAATGCCCCCTGTTAGAAGTCTATCCCAAAAATACTCCCTATTCCGATAGGGGCCATAACAATTGAGGATGGTAAGAGGAGATGATACACCTCTAAAGTTTGCCTTGACAAGGATACCATCGATAGTCTCAAAAGCATGAAATCTAACAAGAAGGGGGTTCCAGGTGGTAAGTAGGCCACCCGAGAGGCCAAAAGCATCGATGGCATAGAATTCCCAGTTAGGCAAAATTTTTGAGAAAGAAAGTAGAGTAGGATATGAGCTACACATGGTCTCTTGGAGGAGAACCATGTCAGGTGCAACAGAACGAAATAGTGACCGAAGGCTACAAAGTTTTTTCTTTCCTCCTAGACCTCTTACATTTAGGGACAAAATCTTCATTAGGGTACAAGAGTGAGGGGAGACATAGCTCTAAGTCCCTGATGAGGGTTCCCTCTAGTGGAATTTTTTATATCGATAAAGAGAGGAGTGTAAGGAGGTGAATTTGAAGAGAAACCTATAGAAGGATCACGGAGGTCTTTTTTCTTCTTTGTAACAGTCACATTCTTGAATCCTATAGATTTCAAAGGAAGGGTCGAAGGAGACATTCGGGTTTTGGCAGAAAAGATCGATAGGCAGGGGTCTAAAAAGGAGGGTGAAGATGTAGGGCTAATAGGCAAGGGGTTACGAGAGGGGGAAGTGATATGGCATGGGAGGGATGGAAAATCCTCAAAAGAAGTGATGGATGGAATAGGGGGAGTGGGTAAAGGGCTAGAGGAAGGTGAGGGTAGTAAGGGAGAAGGGTTAGAGGAGGCAAGTAAAGGAGAAGGTGAGCAGTTGGGGAGGGGAGAAGAAGGAGGAATAGTAGGGACCAAAGGGGTGGTCACCAAGGCAACACCGTCTAAGGAGGGTACCGTAATCATCCTAGAATCCAAAACATTTATAGCCTCAAGCATAGAACCAAATAACTCTTCAAAAAGGGAGAGAGAATGTACACAAATACCAGTTTTTGGATGCGTAGGCGTGAAGGATGAGGGGTTGCACGAGACAGGAGAGCCTCCCTGGATAGAGCCTGGTAGAACATTCATGAGAAGAGGACAAGTCCTTCGAAGGTGTCCAGTTTCGCAACACCTGCTGCAACAAAACGGAACATGGACATAATCCAGATTTTGTACCAGCAATCTCTCCTTGTAGAGAATTTCAACCTCAGCTAGCAGACCATGAGAAACATCCATCTCCACAAGCACCCGTGCTAGCGTTTTGTCATATGAGAGATGAAAATATTCGTCTACCATAACAAAGCAACCCACAGTATTAGCAATGCCTTCCAGGATGCTCTTGTTCCAGAGGGGGAAAGGAAGAGATGGTAAAAGTACCCAAATATGGCGCTTTGTCACCCTTTTCCTTGAGAGGTTCGAAGTGTGCATGCCACCTACCAAAAACCAGGGACCTGAGTCCAACTCTCCAAGTCAAATCTAAGATAACCGGGGCATGGTCATCTTCAAGAAAGACAAATACTATCCAACCATTGGCGAGCAAGCTGATAGTCAGAATATATGTGAGAAGCAGCTTCCAGTGCTCCTGTTCCTGATCCACTCAAGGCTTCTTACTCATATGGAATTATTCTAGCCTATTGACCAAGGTCGAAGCAAATAGAGAGGTCACGTGCTCCAAGTAGACATCATGGCAGAGGACATAATGAAATTTCCCTTCCAAGGTCTTTATATTTTTAGCATTCCACTTACGACAGTGATGAGCCAGGACAAATTTTTCTTCCATGGGGAGGACCATAGAAATTCAACCTCGACCAAAACCATGAGAAAGTAGAAAATACAACGGTCCACCAGATAGAGAAGTCCACACATAGTTCCCAGCTGTAACCTCAGAACCACACACAAAGAATAAAGCAAAGCCTTACTAACAGAAACGATGTTAGTGATAAACAAAACCCATGAGCTAAGACCCCAAAAGGCACCCAAAACCAAGGAAAGGGAGGAAAGCATAAAACCCTATGTGGAGAGACAAAACAGGAACAAAAGGAGTTAAAACCAAATCGGGGTTCACCAAACCCTCCACACCAAAGCCCACAGGATAAAAACTGACAAGAAAAGCAATAATCACAAATAGAGGTAGAAATGAAAAGAACATAGAGCACGGGAAGAAAGCCAAAGGGACCAAAGGCGAAAAGGACAGAACCCTATTTCCCAGGGGGACCAAATAAAACCTAGAAAGTCAACCCTGTAGGATGACGAGAGCAGACAGACAGGAAAATACGAGGGATGTAAAAACCATGTAGGTTGATAACCTAGAAACACAGTAGAAACCCAATATCTCGGCGACTGCACAAATCATAAATTTCCACTTTTTACCTTGGTTGGTACTAGTCCCCTTTGACATGGGAGGAACTCCAAGATGTCTCCCGTAGCATTGGTAAACCAATGCAGATGCTCTGAAGAGAGACCCAAAAAAGACACCAAAGAAACCTGCAAGGAGTGCACAACATGAAGGACAAGAAAAGGAATCCGAAGGCAACCTAGGACTACGCATGGGTCGGGGAGTGCCCAGAAGCCGCATTGAATCAGGCATGGCAATGCAGATGAATGAAACAAAGACCCAAAAAAGACACCGAAGAAACCGACAGTAACTACACAGCATGACAAACAAAAAAGGGAAACTAACAGAGACCTAGGAGTTCGCAAGGACAACAGAGTGTCCAAGAGCCGCTTAATTTTATAGAAGACGAAGGAAGGTCCATAATTCCCAGCCATGGAGATGAGAAAAACCCTCACACAGAGCTGCCATGGATCCTCCCCCCCCAAAAAAAAAACTTATAACTACTGCAGGTACATGTTACAACTCCAAGCTTGACTCTGTTGGTTTTTCTAGCTCTATATAAAAGGAGAAAAAGGATATCATGGTGAAATGAAACTCCATCATGTTGCGAAAATCTGTTATTCTAAAAGAAATCTCAGACACACAAAAAATCCAATTTCCATCTAAATGATATAGATAGTGATGGAAATACTCTTCATTGGTGCGATAGGGCTATGATAAATCCTAAGGTATTATGATAAATCCTAAAACATATTTCACTACAACTAACTTTTACTCTTTTAATTTACCCTTTCTCTCCCAATTCCAAAATTTATAAAATCCCAACGAGATAAAATAAATAGGTAATTCCAATGTTATCATCACAAGTTACAAAGATCTTACACCTTATTGCATTAATGTTTAAACCAAGGTGTATTTTCCTTTCAAAAATCCTGTAAAAGAATGCAAAGTGAAAACTTAAATAGCATGTATAAACTAGAATTCGTAAAATCCCTTACCTCTAAATTTAATTGAAGCTTGGATTTTAAGTGAGCTGTTCCTATAAAAGGAATAAATACCTTGGATTTCCCATGGAATATATCTGATTGGATTTTATTTTATCATAACCGATGATCATTGAATTATATGCCTAATTTGTAACAAATGTCAAAATAATATAAACCAAAACATTCATGGATAAACTGTCCAAAGTAATTGAGCTTTCCCTTTTGTGGTTTCCAATGGGAATATTTTTTAACATGGTATAAGAGAATCGTTAGGTCCATTGATCTTCTCTATTATTGTTTTCTCAAAATCTACATCACTCTTCCTCGAAGTGCATTTAGTTTGTTAAGGGAACAATTGCTAAAGAAATGGATCAATCTTACCATATCATTTTGACTCTTGTAATATCCCGAATTTTTTACCTAACACTTATGGGCATAAACCCCATTTCTTATGATGTTGATTTGATGTTTTATTTTTTATATCGGGAATAAGACCCCACTAGACATGAGAACAATGATTTGTTTGATATATTGGTCATAAGCCAATTGCATATGTTATATATATATATATATATATATATATATATATATATATATATATATATGATTTCATGTGTTGGGCATGGACACTAAAGCACATAATTGATGAGATGTTTTGTGTTGAGCGAGAAGCTCTAGAGCACATGAGAATTTGATTATTTGTGTTGAGCAAGAAGCTCTAGAACACATGAATATTTAAATGTTTGTGTTGAGCAAGAGGCTCTGGAGCACATGAATTATGAAACCTTTGTTTTGAGTAGGAATCTATGAAGCACATGAAAAGATAAGAATTGGGAGTGTTGGGCATAATGCCTAGAGCATTCCATGTTGATGTTGAGCATAAGTTCTGGAACATCAGATCCTTGTCTATTGTATCCCTAGGTGTATCCTACAAATACATCCCAGAATTAGTGTTGATTGAGGAGCTCTAAAATTGCACTAAGTTTGTAATTCCCTATTTCTTAGCATTGAGTATGGACTATGGATAAACGCAAGGAGTTATTGAAAAATTAATATATTGACTGAAAACAACTCTGATAAAACATTGATCTCATCTTACTTATTTTTTAAGTGCTTAAATAAAATTTTGAATTTATGTATCTCATCAAGTACTCAAGAACTAAAATGTTAAACGAGGTAATCCAACATGCAAGGAGGTTTAGAGTTGCCTAACCCAATTGACCTAACCCCTACCCAAAGTACTTAATAAATAAGTGGCTATAAGCTAAAAAGAAAAGTGTCTTGTTATTAGGGATCATGTTGTATGATGCCTAAAAGTAAAAATGTTAACAAAGATATATATGAATATATATTTTATACATAATATGTATAAAATAGTAAGTATAAGTAATAATACTAGTAAGTACGAATAATAATGAAAGAATCTATATTATTATTATTATTATTATTATTACTAATGTGAATTAATATTAAATACCTACAAGAGTCAAAGCATGAACTAGTCGAAAGTTCCTAAGTTAAATATTAAATAAATATTAAAATTACCTAAACTAAGTAAGAATGGTTATTTCAAGAAAATAAATTATTCTTGATTTAACTGCCCATTTTCCTGAAAAGTTTGTCTATAAATACCCAAGCCAAAGAGAGGCTTGGGGATCTTTTTCATTATTCCATAATTCTACCTGATTATTCTCATGAGAGTTCTTGTAGAGTATTTTTACTAAGTGGAAAAGAAAAATAATACAAAAATTGTTATCCCGGATAGGGAAACCATACCTTAGGAGCTCTAAGCTACTTGCATGTTGCAACCAGCTCGGGGGGGTCTAGATTGAAACCAGGAGCGGTTCTGGGTCAAGGTTGGGTGGAACGTGGTTTTTCCCAAGTAATTTGGTTAACTAAACAGAGATCATAACTGTCTATGTCATTGTCAATACTGTGTGTTTGAGTGTGCATGAATTTCAGACGTTAAAATTGCTTCAAATTGCAGGTATGAGGTTCTTTAATATTCCTTATATATTTTATCCAAGTTTTCTTATTAAATAAATGGATTAAATTATGAAAAGAGATAAGTAGGATCTGTTTCTTGTAGCTAGGTTATTTGTTTATAGGAATTTAAAAGTAACTAGGCTTATTTTAGTTTACATTTTAATACAAACCCTAGATCTAAAGATTTTGTTACAGGAGTATTTGATTTTACTTAAAACATGATGCCCTAGGTAGGAGAATATGGGCTCCAATATTTCTACATTACATTTTATCTTTTACATGTTAAAATTCAGTCTTCTCTAACAGATGTATTTATTTTCAACAGAGTCTAGATTATTAAGTAAGATATATTTCATGTTTATTATTTAATTTTAAAATGCAAAAATAACATCATATCTTATGTAAATAAATCATATTAACCCTAACTAATGAAACTATCAACCATATAACTCTTTCAAAACCAGAGTCTACATCTTTTTTTTGCTGGCAAATTTCATATTTCTAGCAGGCTTAGCATTTCAATCATTGAAACTATTATATATACCTGTGCATAAAATACAAATTAAAATATCATATTCATGAGGAAACTTAAACCATTTTAACCTATATACAATAAACAAAATAATTCAATGTTAATCCTATAATAAACATAACGAAGGTAGTGCTTAAACCAACCCTATAAATATTTTTCATCATAAAATTCATTGTATAGCATGCCAACCATTGAGACCTACTAAGGTCTACACCATAGGCCTAACTATCATTACAAATATCTCTACCATTATCTAACTAACCTAAGAATAAACTCTATACATAATATAAACCAACTAATGCACAACAATCCAATTTAAAGGAGCCATGATCGCATCCTATTGGCATCTGTGCCAAAACAAAAATACAAAAATGTTGTATTGAATCACCAATCCATAAAGTCAGCATCCAAGGATCGAATCCTATAGGCTCACCTTTTATTTACAAAACAAAAACTATATCAAAATCATGTCGGGAATCGAATCTTGTAGCATTCAATTTGCAAAAGCACCAACATTGTAAAGCCATATAGGTTTCCACCTAGATCAAATATAAACGACGCTAAAAGAACTAAATGAATAGAGTAATACCCATAAATTTATACACGGGCTACGTATTTGCATAAGGGACTAGCTGTAGCTATCAAATCTCAACTATAAACCCCATCTTTAAAACCATAATCACTACTTTGCCAATGTTCGACATTAAATAAAACAATAAGAATATAAACATTGTGTTTCAATACTAAGGCTCATGGCCGATAGTTAAACCCCACTGTAATGAACAGTAAAAACAAAACCCAAATCATTTAAATGCCCAAAGAATCCATTTATAGCCCTATTGTGTGCACTGTTACAACCACGATATTGACAAAGTACACAACAATATTCCAAACCTATGGCCATCGCAATAATAAACCCACACACATTTAATAAACCATATATCTCACAATAATCAAAATTTACAAGTAAAACTACAAATAGTCGTGATTCAACAACGGTGTCATTGCAAGCAATGGAACTGCCATAGTTTAAAATTATAATTTAAAACCAAAATGTAGAGCTTCCATTAACTTATCAAGGTATACGTTTAAGTTAAAAAAAAAAAACTAATTATAGAGTTGAGTCTCGTATGGACAGCCATGGCTCAAAGGAGCCACACTTAAACCAACATCAAAATCGTATTTACACATGTATCTCAAGATACTCATTAACAAAAAAGATGCATTAAGCCAAACCCATAACCAAATATTTGCAACTTCAACCCTTTCAACATAGAGCTCTAAGCTCTTCTAAATATTTACACGTAGAGGTAACATGCCTAAGATATCAGAAGGCTTATATGTAGAAGGATATTGTAGACAGTCTTGTGAACAAGTACAACACATGAATGGAAGCCCCCTGTCACCTACATTTCAAAACAAGGTACTATTAGAAGTATGCTAAAACCTCCACCCAAAGAAAACAATAATATAACGGTGCAAAACCAAATAGAGACCATTCCTTCCAAGTGCGGGGTGATTTTGTTCCTCCATGCCATAATGAACCCAAAGAGATGAACTAAGCATACAACCTATAGAAATGAAAAATGAATCCTAAACCATGACATACTGAAGCTTAGGGTTCATTTTCTCCCCATCCCAAAGAGTATTAATTGTGCCACCCTGTCTTCCACCATCGAGGTAATTATTACCCACATGCATATAGTCCAAAACCCAACATTGGGATTTTGTATTAAAAGCACCACGGAAACCCTTGTTGGCATAGTTAAGCCATGGTTTCATGGCATATCCATGAAGGGCCTACAACATAAACCATAAAACTTAAAAAGTTTAATATAATGTTTGTTAAAGTCTTATGAATTAATCCTATAACCTTAGGCTTTACACAATACAATTTATATGTTATAAATACATAGAAAAGGGATAAAAATTATCATAGTCCCGATCCACAATAATAATGTCAACCGGATAGATTCAGGTCTTACAGACCAAACTCTATGTAAACAATCGTAGTAGGAATAGTTAGTCCAGGACTTTAGTCCCTTTGTCTTCAATAGGCATAGGATAATGTAGCATGGATATCATGTCGTAGGATGTCAAGGTTAGTTGTCATAACTAGATTTTTCCATCTAATGAACCTGCACAAAAAGAAGAAGTTTTATTTAGTTCAAAAATGAACTAAGTAAACCCCGTAACAACAGGTAGAACCAGTTACCTCTCTAAGTGATCCCATAAGGGATACAAATCCCACCACTTGACCCCTTGACAGTTAAAGATAAGCCAGAACTTTCCATAAATAATGAACAAAATTTATAACTAGGATGCAAGATACAATTGAATTAGCATATGCACATGTATGATAAATAGTATCAATAAGCAGAGTAATCATTGAAACTAGTTCAAGTAAAATAAACATAGTGCATAATTACATGAATAATTACATAGGAAAACACATAGAAAGGTAAGGAAAAATTACGACACTTTGAATTAGAAAACAATGACCAACATATTCCATAGAAGATAAATTAATGTCCAGAATAGGTAGTAATTAACTAGCCTACAAGTTTTTTTTTTCAAATTTTAGGGACATTACAAGTGGTATCAGAGCCCAGTTTCAAAACTAAGAGACCTAATGGGCGTGCCAAACATTCGTCGTAGAAAATAAAGTATGTATTTGAAATTTTGTTAACTAATATAAACCTTTCCTCTAACTAAAATTTTAAATTGCAGGATTCAAGAACATTTCAGATCATTAACAATGAAGAAGACAACAACCGGCAAGGAAAACTGAATACCCCCACATGGGAAGAAGAATTGGTGGTTGAATTAAATTTTGATATATTTAAAACCATACAAAGTCTTCAAGAAGACTTATAGAGTTTCAAGGATGATAATATGAATGAAATAAAAGAAGAACAAGAAATTAATGAAGCTTTGCTATAGAACATGATGGGAGGAAGCCTGTAGGGAAAACCCACTCATTAAGCTAACAAGTTCAAGAAAGAGTTATGTCATAAACAAGATAGCATCCCAAGGTATGAAGGAAAAGAAGAACACACCCATGAACCTCCAGTAGGGTAATTTTTAGTGGAGAAATTTTGTCAATTGACTATTTTTTTATTTTTTTTCAAAAAATAAATTCGCTATTTGGTAATTTTTGGTGTCTAATATCCCCTGTATTTACATAAAACACAGTTTTTTTATCATAATATTTGCCAAAATTTACACATTTCAGTGTTAATTTGATGTTTCATATTTAATATTCACCGACCTATCTATAAACATGTTTTTTTCAATCCAAAACAATCTCCTAGAATACTATACTGAAGTATAATATTAGAATCCTTAAAAAATACCATGACCTCCAGAAAGAGATTATCATAGTCTTATAAGTGATAATTCCCTTTCTCCTTGTAGAAATAAAGAAAGGAATGATGAAAACCCCCAAGGAGAGTTCAGAAAGATAAGAGCCCCAACATATGAACGAGAGATGAACACCAAGGAAAACGCCGAGGAATGGCTTCTTGGTATGAGAAAATACTTTCGAGTACACAACTACTCGAGTGAGATGAAAGCCTGTCTAGCCATCTATAATTTAAATGGAAAAGCAACTAAATGGTGGACAGATCTAAATCGTACCAAGAAAGATTAGGTGAAAGAAATACGATGGAGTAACTTTCACATAATTTTTTAGTAAAAATACATGTCAGAAAGATTCTTTGACATGAAGGTGAAAGAGTTTCATAAGTTATGAATGGGTTCCATGACTATGGATGTTTTTATTGACAATTTTTTAGATCTGTTGCATTGTGTGCCATACATAACGGATGAAAAAGTGAATATACAATAGTTTTTAGGATGTATTCCTCCCAACTTTTAGGACAAGATTAAATTTTACATGCCTAAAACATTGGACACCACCCTACACAAAGCTAGGCTTTGCTATGAGCATAGACATCTGAGGCAAGAGAACATCAACAGAAGCAGAGACAGGTCTAGGAACTTCTTGAACAACTGCAAACTAGGTTTCAACCTACCACCTTACAGAAAAAAGAACAACAGCTTTCCAACCAATAAAACTTCAATAAAATAGGTACGGAGCCATATGTACCAGCTCCAAATGCTAACAAACCAGTAACAGATGGGGAAGACAATGTCCCCCCCCTGCAAATCAAATTCTTGAAATGCCAAGGGCCCCATTATGCCCGAGACTATAATAAAAATACCAATGGAGTCTTGCACAAATTATAAGAAGAACCTATGGTAGAGGACATAGCTGGAACACCACGGATTTATGCAGCCTTGGATGGCCAAAAGAAAGAAAATCAAGCTACCATGGTTGAGAGAGAAGGTAAGGTTTACAACACTTGTATTTGAATATTGATTGAATTTGGTGCTTTCCGAAGCTATGTATTGCCTAAAATTGTTTATGTATGTAAACTAGACAAAGTTAAACATGAGAAACCCTAGATGGTGCAACAGGCCATGGGTACGAAACGAAACGTTTTATGGAATAGTTAGAGATTGTGAGGTTAACCTGATTGTTTTTTCTTCTAGAATAAACTTGAACATCCTACCCTTATGATCGTATGATATACTTATCAGCATGGACAAGTTAAAACAACACCATATCATGCTCGATTGTTTACACAAGTCAATCTTGTGTACGGATAGCCAAGGGAATCAGGTTAAGATTCAAGGCATACCTAAAAACTTTTCTGGAAGGTAGATATCCGCTTTATAGGAAAAGAATTCCATTAGGAAAGGATGCAAACTATTTGCAGTGAACATCCAAGACATAGAAGTTGAAAGAGAACAACACATCATGGATGTATTTCCAGAGGAGATACCAGGATTACCACTGAAACGAGACCTATATTTTTCCATATAAATGACACCAGGGTAAGATCTAACTTAAAAATCCCCTTATCACATGAGCACAATAGAGGTGGTGGAACTCAAACTACAGCTGCAGGATTTGATTGATAAGAGATATATCCGACCGAGTGTGTCCTGTTAGGGAGCATTGATATTATTCATAAATAATAAGGACAGTATGATCCAAATGTGCATTGATTACCTCAGACTTAACAAGATGACCATCAAGAACTGATACCCACTCCCTAGGATCAATGACTTGTTTGATCAAGTAGGAGGATCCAAGATCTTTTCCAAGATCAACCTCCAATCTGTATACCATCAGGTATGTATTCATGAAGAGGATATTCATAAAACCACCTTTAGTTTGAGGGACAACCACTACGAGTTCATAGTGATTCCATTCAGGTTGACCAATGCACCCGTGAATTTTGTGTATGATGAACAATATCTTTAGTAAATATCTAGATAAATTTGTTTTGGTCTTTATATACGACATCCAAGTTTACTCTAAGAGTAAAGAGGAACACGAGGAGCATCTCTGCATAGTGCTACATGTGTTATGGGAACACCATCTCCTAGAAGGGGGTAGTTGTGGACCCAAAAAAGATTAAAGCCATATTGGATTGGCCTACCCCTACTAGTGTCATTGACATTAGATCCTATTTGGGATTAGCCGGTTACTACCAAAAGTTCATTGAGAACTTTTCGAGGATAGCATGTCCCATGACTACTTTGCCAAAGAAGGAGAACAAGTTCTTATGGACGATCAAGTGTGAGGAAATTTTCATTAACTTAAATAGCTTTTGACGACTGCACCAATACTATGAATTAGAGATCCCAATGAGGATTTTGTTGTTTGCATGGATGTAAGCAAGGAAGGGATCGAAGGAATCCTCCTGCAAAATGATTGTACGATATGTTATGAATCGTGGAATTTAAAAGAACACAAACAAAACTACCTCACTCATGATCTGAGTTAGAATCCATCATCATCCATGCCTTGACGATGTGGAGGCACTACCTCATGGTGAACAAATTTATTCTGAGAAAAGACAATATGAGGCTCAAGTATTTATTTGAGCAATTGGATCTGAATTCTAGGTAGGCTAGATGGTTGGCTTTCCTTAGGGAGTTCCATTTCGAGCTAAAACATATAAAGGGAAAAGGGAACAAAATTGTTGTTGCTTTAAGACGACGAGATCATATGAAATATGAGGTGAGTTTAAGTCAAACTGATTCATATTTACACTTGAGTATTAGAACGGCCAATAGAGTTACCCTTTCTATGATGAAATCCTCAACAAGGTCGAAGAGGACAAGTTGTTTCAGCAACAAAAATAGTACAAGGTAGATGAAATAGGGCTATTGTTGTCCAAAGAAAGATTGTACATTCTAGAAGAAGGGGACATCAGGTCCAGCATGCTCACATAATTTCATCGGTCACCCTACTCGAGGCATCCGGTATATCAAAAGATGATATTCACAGTAAAGAAACTCTTTTTCTTTCCTAAGTTAAAGGCTGACATAGAGTTTTTATCGCAAAATGTCAAGAATGTCAGCTGGTCAAAGATGAGCACTAGCATCCTTTGGGGTTGCTGCATCCATTACCCATTTTGGAATGGAAGTGGGAGGTCATTAGTATCGATTTATCATGGGTCTACCAAAGAGTAAGAACCAAAATGATTCTATCTTTGTAGTAGCTTACAAGTTGTCAAAAGTAAGACACTTCATCCGAGCGAAGTTGACCTACAAGGCAGTACACATTGCCAACATATTCTCAAAGGATATATTTAGATTGCACAGGATAACCAAGGCAATCATCTCAAATTAAGATACAAAGTTTACCAAGAATTTTTGGAGATCCTTATTCTATGAATTAGAGACGGAGTTGAAATTTAGTACTGTTACCAGCCACAGACATACGAGTAGATAGAATGGGTAAACTAGATTTTAGAGGACATGCTGAGGATGTATGTCATGAAAAACCCCACCAAGTGGGAATATTAGCTGCATCTTGAAAAGTTTGCATATAACAATGGATACCAGTCATCCTCCAAGATGAGTCCCTTCAAGGTACTCTATGGCTGGAATTGTAGAACACTGGTTACTTGCGATAGCCTGGTTGATCGGCTAATGTTAGGGCTTGACTTACTAAAGGAATTGGAAAAATTGGTTATCAAGGTACAACTAAACCTTAAAGAAGCACAAGACCTCTAGAAGAGTTATGCAGAAAAGAAAAGATAAATATTACGAGATAGGTGATCATGTTTACTTGAAAGTAAAATAAAAAAATAATCCCATTGACCTTGGGAAGGTGTGGTAAGTTAGCACCAATATTTTGTGGACCCTTTGAGATATTGGACAAGAGAGGGCCAGTGGCATATGAACTAGCTTTACCTGCTCATTTAAGAGTTCATAATGTTTTCCACGCATCCTTATTAAAGAAATATGTCTATGATACTAAAAATGTGATTGATTGGTCCTTGTTATAGGTGGAACCTGAAGGTGAGTTTGTACCTGAACCCCTTCATATACTGGATGAGAGAGAGGTCTAGCTTAGGAAGCACACCATAGTCTAGTTTAAAGTGGAATGGAAACACTTTGAGGTCGATGAGGCTACTTGGGAGAATGAATCCACCATGAGAGAGGCTTACTCAACCTTGTTTCATGATTTCATTTTGAGTCCCTAGAACACCATGGATGGTGTTGTTCTAAGTGGGGACAGATGTAATATCTCGAATTTTGACCTAACACTTATGGGAACAAGCCCCATTTGTTATGATGTTGCTTTGATGTTTTATTTTGTATATTGGGAATAAGACCATACTGTACATGAGAATGATGATTTGTTTTATTTATTGGGCATAATCCAATTGCATATGTTTTATATATATCATTTCATGTTTTAGGCGTGGACCTTGAAGCACATAATTGAGGAGATGTTTTGTGTTGAGTGAGAAGCTATGCAGCACATTAGTATTTAGATATTTTTCTTGAGTGAGAAGCTCTGGAACACATGAGTATTTAAATGTTTACGTTGAGAAAGAGGCTATGGAGCGCATGAGTTTGTGTTGAGCGAGAGGCTCTGGAGCACATGACTTATGAAATATTTGTGTTGAGAAGGAAGCTCTAAAGCACATGAAAGGATAAGAACTGGAAGTGTTGGGCATAACCTATGGAACATCGGATCCTTGGCCATTGTATCCCTAGGTGTATCCTACAAATACATCCTAGCACTCCCTATTTCTTAGCATTGAGTATGGGCCGTGGATAAACACTAGGTGTTACTGAAAAATTAATATATTGAGTGAAAACAACTCTGATAAAGCATTGATCGCATCTTACTTATTTTTAAGTTCTTAAATGAAATTTCAAATATCTCATCAAGTACTGAAGAACTACCATGTTAAACAAGGTAATTGAACATGCAAGGAGGTTTAGAATTTCCTAACCTAGTTGACCTAATCCCTACCCGAAGGCCTTAATAAAAAAGTGGCTATGAGCTAAAAACAACAGTGTCTTGTGATTGGGGATCGTGCTATATGATGCCTAAAAGTAAAAACGTTAATAAGGGTATATATTGAATATATACTTTATACATAATATGTATAAAAGATTAAGTGCAAGTAATAATACTAGTAATTATGAATACTGTTGAAATGATCTATATATTATTATTATTACTAATGTGAATTAAATATTAAATACCTACAAGAGTCAAAGTAGGAACTAGTCAAAGGTTCATAAGTTAAATATTAAATAAATATTAAAATTACCTAAATTAAGTAAAAATGGTTATTTAAGGAAAACAAATGATTCTTGATTAAATTGCCCCTTTTCTTGAAAATTCTCTCTATAAAGACCCAATCCAAAGAGAGGCTTGGGAGTATTTTTTATTATTCTATAATTCTACCTGATTATTCTCAAGAGAGTTCTTGGAGATTAATTTTCCTAAGAGGAAAAGAAAACTGATACAAGACATGTTATCTAAGATAGGGAAGCCTTACCTTAGGATATCTAAACTACTTGCATGTTGGAACTAGCTCAAGGGGATCCAGACTGAAACCAGGAATGATTCTAGGTCATTGTTGGGTGGAACGTGGTAGTTCCCAAGTTATTCGATTAACTGAACAGAGGTCGAAACCATCCACGTCATTGTTAATGCTGTGCGTTTGAGTGTGCAAGAATTTTAGCCCTTAAAATAGCTTCAAATTACAGGTATGAGGTTCTTTAGTATTCCTTGTATTTTATACAGGTTTTCTTCTTAAATAAATGGATTAAATTTTGAAAAGAGATAAGTAGCATCTGTTAGATGTAGATAGGTTATTTGCTTTCGTGAATTTAAAAGCAGCTACGTTTATTTTATTTTACATGTTCATAAAAACCCTAGATCTAAATATTTTGGTACAAGAGAATTTAGTTTTACTTAAAACATGATGGCATAGATAGGAGAATATGGGATCCAGTATTTCTACATTACAATTTATCTTTTACATGTTAAAAATCAGTCTTCTCTAACAGATGTATTGAACTTTTAAACAGAGTCTAGATTATTAAGTGAGCTAGATTTCATGTTTATGATTTAAGTTCAAAACACAAAAATAACAACATATCTTATGTAAATAAATTATCTTAACCCTAGATAATGAAACTATTAACCATATAACTGTCTAAAAACCAACTCTACATCTTTTCTATGTTGGTGGATTTCATAGTTCCAGCAGGATTAGCATTTGAATCGTCGAAACTATTATATATATTTGTGCATAAAATATAAATTAAAATACCATTTCCATGAGGAAACTTAAAAAATTATAACATGTATACAATAAACAAAATAACTCAACACTAGTCCTATAATAAACATAGCGAAGGTAGTGCTTAAACCAACCCTATATAATATTTTTCATCATAAAATTATCTACATAGTATGCCAACCATCGAGACCTATTAAGGTCCACACCATAGGCCTAACTATCATTACATATATCTCTACCATCATCTAACTAACCTAAGAATAAATTATATACATAATACAAACCAACTAATGAACAACAAACCCATTTAAAGGAGCAACGATCAAATCCTATTGGAATATCTTCCAAAACAAAAATACACACACGTTGTATTGAATCACCAATCCATGCATTCGACACCCTAGGATAAAATATTCTAGGCTCACCTTCTATTTAAAAAACAAAAACTATATCGAAAACATGTCAGGAATCAAATCTTGTAGGATTCGATTTCTAAAAGCACAAACATTGTTACAAATCCATATAGGTTTCCACATAGATCAAATATAAACTATGATAATAGAACTATTTGAACAGATTAATCTCCATAAATTTATACATATGCTGCGTATTTGCATAAGGGTCAAGCCGTATCTATCAAAGCTCAACTATAAACCCCATCTTAAAAACCATAATCGCTAGCCTATCAATGTTCCACATTAAATAAAACAATAAGAATATACACGATGCATTTCAATACTAAGGCTCATGGTCGATATTTAAACCCCACTATAGTCAACATTAAAAACAAAACCCAAATCATTTAAATGCCAAAAAGAATCCATTTAAGACCCTAATGTGTGCATTGTTACAGCCACAACATTTACAAACTATGAAACAATATTGCAAACATATGGCTGTCATAATAATAAACCCATGTAGGTTAAATAAAGCATATATCTCATAGTAATAAACATTTACAAGTAAAACTACACACATTCGTGATTCAACAAGGGTGCCATTGCAAGCAATGGCACTACCATAGTTTAAAAACATCATTTAAAACTAGAACATAGAGCTTCCATTAACGATCAAACCATACCTTTAACTTACAGAAACAAAAAATGATTACAGATCTGAGTCTCGTCTGGACAGACATGGCCCGAAAGTGCAACACTTAAACCATCATCAAAATCATATTTAAACACGCATCTATAGATGCCAATTAACGCAAAAAATCCATACAGTCCAAAACATAATCAAATATTCACAACTTCAACCCCTTCAACAGAGAGATGCAATATCTGCTAAATATTTACACGCAGAGGTAACGGTCCTAAGCTATCATAGGGCTTACCTATAGAAGGGTATCGTAGAAATTATTCTAAACACCCATGAACCATGAATGGAAGCTCCCTATCACCTACATTTTTAAATAGGGCACTATCAGAAGTATACTAAAACCTCCACCCGAAGTAAACAATAATATAATTCTACAAAACCAAACAGAGAGAATACCTTCCAAGCGCAGGGTGAGTTTGTTCCTCCACGCCATAATGAACTCAAAGATTTGAACTATGTAGAGAACCCACATCAGCGATAAATGAATCCTAAACCATGACATACCCAAGCTTAGGGTTCATTTCCACCCCATCCCAAGGAGTATTAATTGCACCACCATTTCCTCCACCATCAACGTAATTTTTACCCACATTCATATAGTCCAAACCTAAACATTGTGATTTGTATTAAAACCTCCTTCAAAACCCTCATCTGCATAGTTAATCCATGATTTCATGGCATATGGAATGTGCCATGAAGGGATTACCACATAAACCATAATACTTACAAAGTTTAATATAATATTTGTTAAAGTGTTATGAATTAATTCTATAACCTTAGGCATTACACAATACACTTTATATTTTATAAATACATAGAAAAGGGATAAAAATGATCATAGTCCCTATCCACAATAATAATGTTATCCTGATAGATTCAGGTCTTACAGATCCAACTCTGGGTAAACAATAGCAGTAGGAATAGTTAGGGAAGGAATTTAGTCCTTTTGTCTTTGATAGGAATATGATAGTGTAGCATGGATAGCATGTTGTAGGACGTTAAGGTTGGCTGTCGTAACTAGATTTCGCCATCTAATGAACGTGCACAAAAATCAGAAGTTTTCCTTAGTTGAAACATGAACTAAGTAAGCCCCGTAACAAAAAGTAGAACCTGTTACCTCTCTAAGCGGTCCCATAAGGGATACAAATCCCACCACTCCACCCCTTGACAATTAAGAAGATAAGCCAAAACTTTTCATAAACAATGAACAAAACTTATAACCAAGAAGTAAGATACAATTGAATGAGAATACACATAGGTATGATGAATAGTATCAATAAGCAGAGTAATCATTCAAACAAGTTCAAGTAAAATAATCATAGTGCATAATTACATCATCAATTACATAGGAAAACACATAGAAAGGTAAGGACATCTTACGACACTTCAAATTAGAAAACAGTGAGCAACATATTCCGTAGAAGATAAATTAATGCCGAGAATAAGTAGTAATTAACTAGCCTACAAATTTTTGTTTTAAATTTTGGGGACATTACAACTCCATTGAACTACTTCGAATGGAAGGCATATATGGAGATTTTGATGTGGAGTAAATACCTCTTCATAGTGACCATGACAACTGCTGGTGAGCCCAATGCACAAGTAGAGAATATCAAGTGGCACAATAGGGAAGATGAGGTGTATGGTCTCTTAGTTTCTGCATTTCCACAGACTATATTTTCCATTTAGATGGATTGACATCACCAAATGAAGTATGGGAGAAAATCAAAACCTTATTTAGTAATACATATCACTCATTACTCCAAGAGTGTATCCTCCATCCCCCTTATCCAATTCCTTCCTCGTAATTATTCTCAACATGTGTATTAAGATCCCTCGTGTTAATTTATATACCCTTGTGAGTATTGGATTTAATAGAATAAAAATCCCCACAATAATCAAAGAATATCCATCCATTCCATCGTTCACATTAATACTAATAAAGACTTACCCAACATCGTTTCATGCATTAAGCTCAAACTATCTAAGCGAGTGACCATGCTTGGTATTACCTCCACATTACCCTCGAATGATAAATCATTTCCACACAAGTGTTCCCTAAATATTTTCATGATTCGAAAATCGAGGGTCTCAACATATCACCCATCAATAAGTCCATGATTGGAGTCAAAATTAGGTATATTTTAAAGTTTTCAATGCATATAAAGGACCACTAACTTTTGTAATAAGTTATAACAAACTTTTAAGTTAACAATATTGTTGCTTCCTTTAATAATGAGTTCAAAGTATGTGCATCGGTGGGGTGTGTGACCATCCTCGCAATCACACCTAGCCAGGAAGCTCAAGTATAAAATATTAATAGATACCAATATTTGGACATCATTTGGAACATAAAGAAAGACAAAGTGTGAGCTCTGTGGTATAAAAAAATGATGGCGGGGGACACGGGAGGGGCGATCCTAGCATAGGGATCCTTTGACAATTTAAGGAGGACAAAAATTCTTGGGGTTTTGATAGGTTCCTATTTGGGAACCTACATGGTTTTTTTATTGTTTGGGAACCCTCATTTAATGCATCCTATGTAATTATGTATTATTTCCTATGTTATAAAAATTTAGCATTCCTAGTTGTGGATGCCACCATACTTGTGGGCTCATTTCTCTTTGTGCTTTATTGTTAATGTTATGGGATGTCTAAGTGTCAAGAATAAAATAGTAAACACATAGTAAGATGATTTAAGAGAATTACCAAGTATAATTCCACAGGTGAAGGTATAGTGTGTCAGAGGTCTACTAAGTTGGAATTTCCCTCAGATAGTCTCTAACAAGTGTTACATGGGAAAACTAGGCATCATCTTGACAGGTGCTAGTTTTTTCTGTGGAACCTTCATTTTTTGTAGTCATCAATCTGAAATTCACTTTTTACCTATCTCGTATGTTCTTCCAATAATCCATCAAGTGTTGGATGATGGAAACCCATGGGTGATGGATCTCATGATTATAACAAATTAATTATATTTTTCATGATCACATGGATATTTATTTTTTATCACATTCAAACTCTTCACTAAAACTTCTTGTATAATGGTGCATTTTCTAAAATTATGGGTTCAATTACCATAAACGTGTTGGTTGAATAATTAACTTGTAAATAGTTTTTGCTTATGCCTCCAAATTCCACACAAGAAACATTTTATAGACATAATTCCATGAGCAAGGGTTACTTTTGGAGATCTCGGTCCCAATGCACTTTGTACATTATGCATGTACATCCTCCCAATAGTTTTCATAACACTTCAATGTATTATGTGCCACATGAAGAGTTTTAACCTAGTATATAGTGGTTGTTATTTTTCTTCTTATTTATTTTCCACTTTTTAATCTATTACAAACATTTATGGGATTAACTAGATAAAAGAACTATTGGTGTTCAATTTCCTTTTGGGGCACACAATGGTTGTAATTTACATTTTTATAACATTTATAAGACCTGTTAGAAGGTCAATGATCCTTTCGATAATTGTCATGATTCTTCTTGTGTGATTAGAATGGTCATCTTTGCTTCCTTTGCCTCCAATGTTCTATTAATGTTGACATGTTTTCTTTCAATGTTAGTGTTTAGTATTTTAGCATTTTCAGATGTCCATTTTATTTCTCCCTTTTATGTTTTTCATATATGATATTTAATGGTTTCCTTTAAACAAGGGAAGTTAATTCTAGACATGCACCATTCTTCTTCCCATTTTTCTCTCTAAGCCTTGGAATTTTAGTTGGGAGATGGGATCCTTTTTCATCAGTAATAAATTTGTAAGTGATTTCCAATATTTTTATTGTAGTTTTTTAATGAATAAATTGAAAATAATTGATCATCAACATAGTTATATAATTCCTACGCAAAGGATTCCACCACAATGCCCTCAATATGAAAAATTACGTTACTTACTTGTAAGTGATACTTGAAGTTATGATGCTCAAGTTAATTTTTAAACACATACTACTTTCTATCAAGGTTATTAACATTTTATTCTTTTTAAAGAATACCGAATGTAAAAAAAAACGATCCTTCTCATTCAACAAGACATCAAACATAGAGATTTTTTTTTAACCAAAGTTACCACTATCAACATTGTGGATGAAATTAATGTTCTTTCTCATTTCTCCACAGATTTAAAACCTTTTTATTAGGTTGTACTTAATGACTTATGTTTGTTTTGTTTGGGATTCCAATATCTACAAATTCCTCTTCTCCTTCTTCCCCAACCTATTTATTAATTAATAGTATTTCAATTTTATTGATTTCTTCATTCTCTCTTTCTTGGGAGGAATATAATGTGACCCTTTTGGGAACCATCTGTGGGTGTTCTAGAGATAAGGATTTCCAAACCAAGGTTTGTAGGTGATATCTTGTGAGGACACGTTGAATATTTAAAATTTCTAATATATAGTAATACCAAAATATCCAAGTATAAGCTCTTGTGCTTGGGTGTTCCTATGTGGTATTAAGTCTTAGGAATAATGTGGTTCAATGAAATTGTTAAGATAGTAACCTTTACAAAATTACACATGACCCCGCATGAAAAAATAAATATGAGAAAACGTGAAAGGTTTGATTCAAATAGAAAGAACAACATAATTCTACTTTTCCTTACAACAACCATTAAGGGGGTGAGAATCAAGACATGATATCAATAAGAATAGTAAGAAAACCAAAACTTCTAGCATCACCTAGTATCAATTTATATTTAAATATACAAACAATTCAACAAAGAAATCCATGAATAATCAATATATGAAAACATTTATGTCGATAAAGGACTGATTTTTTTTTATTAAAGGAGTGATAACATTTACATTTTATAAGTTAATGAAAAAGATAGCGAGCCTTAATATGCATTGACAAATTTCAAATGTACGTAACTTTGAGTCAAGTATTTACTATATAATATAGATATTTTAATAAGATTTGTGTGAACCACCCAACACTCCTGTATTGATATTCTTCAGATTTCAAAAAGGTAAACTTGTTGGGTATCATTTGCAATCAAATTAATCCATTTAATCATTATATTACCACACTCATCACACTATTACTTGTGTGATTAGAACTTAGTCCACATTTTCAATTCAACATGTTTTGTTTGACAAGTTATAACTTATACCCTTTTTACATAATTGATGTTGTGAGCATTGAAATAGGTTTAGAGCATGCTAATACACTTGGTGAGAGTTTCGATTTTAATCTTTCTTTTGTATGCTGATATGTGATGATAAACATTTACTTTGAAGGGATTTTTACCACTACAGAACATTATTCTAGGTTGCATATATATGATTGGGTTGATTGAGGAAATACTGCTTTTGAATAATTATGAAAAATTATCGAGTTTTTCCTCATGTTTTTGGATTGTTCGATTGTTCGATTTAGCATGAACTTCACAGGAGTTGTATCTTTGGGAGCCATAAACCCAATAGAGAACTTTATTTATTTTTTAATTAGTAACCATGATAAGTGCATTAGAATGTGAACAAGGAGAGTGAGGTGTCCTATAACTTTTATAGTCATCCTTTTTGAAATACTCATTCAATATGAGTATGGAAGCAAAAAAATATTTTTATCTTAAAAATAATGTTGAGTAGGAAGTGTTTATGTTTTGATGTCCATTAAAGTAGGAAAGGGGTATAATCAAGAACAGGTCATGTAATGTTAAAGGAAATAAACTAATATGTGATAGAGAAAGTATTATAACTAAGAGTGTCCCAACATGAGTTGTGAGGTGGCAATGTCATGTGCCATTACAAATTAGAGTTTTTGAAATTTGAAAATCGACACATGAACAATGAATTAATTGGACTATAGATCAGTGGTGATGTGACTTTGAGCTATATTTGCTCAAAATAATGAAAGAGGCAAATATTATTTTAAAGAAAAATTCAAAGTTTCAGGATGATAGAAGCTCTAACTTCTAATGTCACCAAATCTAATAATAGAAAAAGAGTTTTCCTGGAAAACTAAGCATATTAGATTATCATGATTTGTATTATAACAAAGAGTTTAAATGCATGAGAAATCAACTTTTTTCTGGTTACTCAAAATAATGGGAAAGGAAATTTGTATTTTTGACCTAAAATGTAAAGAATAATCTAAAAATTATACAATGTCCATCCACTTTACTGCTAAAATAGTCAAAATCCTTGTTGGAATTACATAATTCAAGTACCCTCCAAAATCTAATAAGAATGATTTTGCATTTATGTAAATATAAAGTTGACATGACACAATTTCATTGTAACTCAGGTATTAAGTATTGATTTCATTTATTAACTACAAACATCAATACGAAATTACAATTTAAACCAATTTTGACTTGTCAAATTTGATCAAAGGAAACATATTTTTTTAATTACATGACTCATCTAACTATAACACCATCTATCTGGGCTACTAAAGACTTCACAAATTAAATTACATCTATGATCAACAATAATGTTTATCCTCAATCCAATTTTCCTCAAATAATTACAACTTAGTTAAAACAACATTCAACATTTTATATTAAAGTGACGAGATTAAATTTTATTTTGAATTGATAAGACAACATTGTACTAACTTTAAGAAGTTATTTTAAATTACACATGGACGCATCACCTATGGAATTCTAAATATGAAAGAAGCTAACATAATGTTAATATCATCTTAAGTATCATATTTTAAACTTAAAGAATTTTTTTTTAAATGACATTAAATAAAACAACACATAAAACTACCTTAAATAACTAAAAATAACACAACATATAAAACTACATTAAATAACTAAAAAGGAAATTACGTAATCTTATATTTTGACATTTTATATTTAAACTCTAATATCAATTAACTCACAATTTTAATTGTTTATTATCTATTTGACTTAGTTGTATTCATTAATACTATTATTATATGAACATATGGACGAACATATGGACTCCCTAGATATGTGCATAGTAAATGTAACTTATCATTTTGAATTATCAATGTTGATGAATATGTTATGTCATTTGAACATGCAATTGAATATGAAATATTGATATGTGAATGTGACTTGAGGTGTACTCTAAGATAGATCAAGTAGATATATGTTTCAATGATTATATTAAATGTTGGTTTAGTGATGTGGATTAACACATGGAAGAGTTGAGTATGTTTATACATGAGTTTTATGTGAGTGGTGAACTAACCGGCATGTTTATTGGCTATGAGATAGTCAAATTCTTATAGTTCCAAGGGGCATGATATGACTTGGACATTAGGAGGATAATGATATTACATCAATTTTCATGTTGTTAAATTTTGAATATCAATATCTCTATGACTTGTGGGTGAATTTGAGTTTTGAGAGGAACTCTGACTTGTCCAAAGTGGTTCTTCAATGACGACACCCCTTAGAATAGCAATGGCCGAGTAGAGTTGATGTAGGGTGTTGTCCCCATTACTATTGGGGGGGGGGGGGGGGGGGGGGGTGGAGGAATTTCCCTCTAATTATCCCCCGAAACCCAGAGTCGTGCGAGGGTTGTGCTGAGCATGCTCACCTAGATGTCTCATGATGAATAAGTGGTTCCTACTGGGGAATATTGGTCGATTTGTAGTACTCGACACTTTCGCTTACGGGTTCTATATGTGGTTACATAGGTGTAGAGGATGCCATAGTGAATTCCAACATAGGAAGGGATGGTGAGGTAAGGAGATGGAAGTAGTAGTGGTTAGGACGTTCGATTATTTATGGGGATGGAAGAGCCCAATGATAGATTAGATGGTGGTCTTCATTAATTAAAAACATTATTACTATATGCTTGATGCTTATTTATGTTTATGTAATTTGATTTCGTTACTTTTGTATGATTGATTGTGAATGAGAAATGATGCATTGATTATGTTGGTATTTTTTATTTTTTTTGCAAACATATGATAATGTTGTATGACATAATTAAAGTGATTATTAGTACCCATTCTTAAGATTTGTGCAGTGGCCATCGATACATTCATTCTGGTGATTGGTTAATTGATGGATAAGTTAGCATGGTTATATTGATTTTTAGTAACTTGGTTGGTGAATCATTGTAGTATTACTCATGAATTTAATATATAAATAAATGTTGACATACACACACACACACATACATACATACATACATACATACATACATACATACATACATACATACATATATATATATATATATATATATATATATATATATATATATATATAATGCGCTTTTTCACTTGTTGATTATAGTTTGGATTTAAATAAACTAATTGGATTATTGAATGATATGCATAATCATATACATATAATATGACATATATCATAATATAATCGAGTATATGGAACTGTATTATTTGACTCATATATGAGAAGATAATGTAAATAATTGGATAGATAGGGCTGCATAAATTTTAGAAAGGACTTGTCATAGTTTCATTTAAGATATTTTCATGACAAATGAGACTTTCCAACCATGTTTATTAATATATTTTTTTTAATTAATTCATTTTTTTTATTTCTTTGAGAAAATAAACTTGTTGAGTTTGAATATTATTATATTGAAATTTATTAATGGATAAGGACGAGGATGAGGACTTTAGGGTTATAAATGCGATACTTTAGGTTTGAAGGGGTAGGTTTTTTTCTTGATGATATTTTTGTGAGAGTCTTGGAAGGGATTAGGGAATTTGAGCTATTTTGGGGATGAGAAGTTTGAAAGAGTTGGAAGAGTTTGAGAAATCTTGGAATAATCGATGCATAGATTACTCATGCATCACTATTATTGTCTCTGGGGTTCTCGGGCATGGAGGTCCAAGAGGCTAGGTGAATGACTCTTAAGACAAGGGAGTGGGATAGACCCCTAAAGGGTTGGGAGGTAAAACCTATTGATATTACAGCATAAGGATCCATTCTCCAGTCTTGTGTGTAATATCGAGTAATGTATTTTGAGTAATATCAAGAGAGTATACTTGTTAGTAATATCAAGTCCTACAAATATCCCCATATGATTGAGGTGGTGTTGTAAAGATTGTGAGAAAGATCAAGTTGATTATTCTAAGTAATATCAAGATAGTAGACTTGCGAGTAATATCAAGTCAACAAATCTTGTGAGTAATATCAAGTTATACAGATATCCTCATGTTATGAGGTAATGTACTTTACTGTGTAAAGTAGATATATACTATGTGATGTATGGGTTTTCATGGTCAACATGTTCTACACGTATCCTTTAGGGATTAACTACCCCTAGAGTGATTTTATTTAGCATGTGACTATATGACCTGAGGTAATACATATGGCCATAGGTTCAAAAACAATCTTATGAGTATGATATGATATAGAATTTATGAAAACACATATGGACCATGTAAAGATATTTAATATAAGGACATAGATGGACAGAAAATTTGAATTTCCCATGTTACCACCAAGTGAAATCGAATGGATTAGATATCAATAAAGTATTATTTATGCTAAAAAAATTCAATTAATTAAGGAATGAAATCCTTAACTTATGCAAGTGATTGTTGGAAATAAACACTGATGGAGAAGCACCAGTTATGTATAGTTACATTATGTTGCATGCAATTATATTTAGTTAATGTAAAATTACATTCAATTCTGTTCATTTACATTAATTTATGTTCAATTACATTCAGTTGCATGCAGTTCTGTTCAGTTACATGCATTTATGTTTAGTTGCATTCAGTTCTATTTAGTTCCATTTAGTTGCATGTACCTCCATGCAATTCACTTCATTTACATTTAGTTCTATTTAGTTACACTAAGTTCCATTCAGTTCATATCAATACACTCAGCTAACAACTCAGTTAGAGTTACTTAATTAATGTAAGGTGCATGTCTTCTTGTGGGAGATAATTATGGAGTGTTATTTTGGAACCAGATCGATTGGGGCTGCATGATTGAAGATGGATTAGTGTTCTAAGTCTTAACAAATTATTGATGCATGAAACTATTCTATTTTTCTTATAAATCCTAATTTGACTTGTTATTAAAGTGCTATGTACTTGGAAAGTTAGATACTTTGTTCATTTTGATCTCCACTCTCTAGTGATCTTGTGAAATCACTATTCTATTGTGTTGTAATAATTCTCTATCGTTTATAAATCATACTCTAAGATTGTTTATTGGTTTTTATATTCTCCGAATCAATGGAGAGTTTTCCCATGGTATATCATGTGTTATATGGTTTGATTATTTATGTCTTTGTATTATTGATGAGATCTATCTCTACCGTAACTATGGATTAATGTTTTAAAGTTCAAGTTTCATCATTTTTTCTCAATCACTAACATGGTATCATAGCAAGGGCGTGCAAGAGCTTAGTTTTGTGAAAACACTATGAGCCTCGGTAGATCTTGAAGAATTAATAAATATCTTGAATAAATGGCTTCTATATCCATCCGAGCAGAATATGGACTTGAAGGAAAATCCAAGTTCAACACATGGAAGATGAGGATGATCTTCTACAAACGACCATTGATAGAATCCCCTTCTCATGGGAGACATTTCTTACTACGGTACATGGAAGAAAAAAGAATCCCAATTTTTAAATACTTGGCATGATTTCATCCAAGAAGAAGGGAACATCTAGAACAACATAGTGATCACTAAGGAGGAGAATCTTACCCTCACCACATAAACCAAGAAAGAGAGAAAACCCTTTTCTCTCAAGAACACTTTCCGTGCAAATAAGAAACAGATCCTTAACGGTATGGACAAATCAAAATTAATATCTTTTTTTTGTAAAAGGAAATTCACTTCATACAGCATTTCAATACAAGGAAAACAAAAGAAGGAAGAATTGATGCCTCCATCTCCCTAGGAGGAGGTGAACCTTCTGAAGAGAAATCATCCAAGGAAGAGGATGATCGAAAGGAATGTGTCCTTTAGTGAAGAAGAAAATTATCTCTTGGTTTCATGGAATCCTTATTCCATGAAGAGACACACTTTCTAGTGCATGCATTAAATTTAATATTTTTGCAGTGTTTAAAGTTACAATTAATAAGGAAGGAGTCCGCCTATCTTCGCAATGGTGCATAGATCAAGAGGGAGCCCAAACAAACAATAAATATGAGTATCTTATTTGATTACTTCTTGTTATAAATCATATCTAACTTTTTCTTATGTTTCAAAAATTTTGATATAGATATGTATTCCTAGACATGGAATTGTGTTTAGACTATGCATTGTTTTCTCTATCTTTATTGGCATGTTCTCAATTTCATGAATCTGAATTTTTTGAGATGAAATAGGAATAATATAAGACTGATATAAGACTTATGTAGGACTGATATATACTTATATATGACTGATATATGGCTAAAAAATCATTCATAAGACATGATATTTAGGGAAGCATGGTTGTTTCATAAACTATGAACATAAAACTACTTGATTGGCTAGATAGAGGGCTCCATGCTTACCTCATGAGATATGAACATGGGGTTGTATATTTATTTCATAAGGTTTTCAACAGATATAGGACTAATATAGGGCTGCATATCTGTACATAAGATTATAATTGGTTATGAAAATTCAGTTGGTCAATATATGTACATAACTAGGTAAATATTTATGAGTATATTGAGAGTATTTCATGTGAATAAAATTCATGAGTATGAAATGGTTCTAACCATTAGAATAAATTCTCTTGTATGGAAAATTAATATTCCCTCACATACAAGTAAAGAAGGTTGTGAATGTGGATACATTTTGATGGCTGATCCTGAAAGAGAATAGTTCGGGAGGTTCCCATGTCTCTTGGGAAGAAGACAAAATATATGTCTTAATTCTATTATGATAGATGTGAAGACTCATGAAGATATTCCATATTATTTAGATTCATGTATAAAGGAATATATTCATATATAGATGAACATAATTCTATGTTATCAAAGACCCAGATTTTGATTCTCACATTTACATGGTGAGGGGGAGTTGCTAGTCTCGCTAGCTCCTAATGAACAAGTGTAATTGGTTGATGTACCTCCTCTAAAAAGGAGATATGCATGATTATTGTATTAAAAAGTAAGTTGATAACTACATTCAAGAATATTTTTATGATTTTTATGATTAGTGGTGTGGAATTAACTAGAAAAAATATTTTCCTTAGTTAAGGAAAATGTGTAGTAAAAGGGCGTGAAGAGTTTCAGGATGATGGAGTAGAAATCCATGGCCACACATATCAAGGTAAATATGAAATTTTATAGTTATTATTTCATATTTGGAGGATCTCAATTCAGTTGAGATTTATTTGGCTAGTCATAGGTTCCACGATCTGCTATGTGTTTTTCGGTTTGTACATAGGCATGTGGAAAGAATGTGGTGTGGTGCCTACTTGGTACAAGTGTATGTCAACTCATATATGTCTTGATCAATAAAATAAAGTTTCAAAGATATATGAAATATGACTAGTATAGTGATTGATGAAGATCATATGTGTTTCTCTATGTAGAGCATGTTGAAAATAAGTAAATATTTTGAGGTTTCTACTCAGTATATCTGAGACATGGTACATATCCATAGATGAGCAGAATTGTCATCATTCTTAGTAAGCCTTTGTCTCATACAAGCTTGTTAAAGTACATAATAAATACTCTAGTCGAAGAGGAAGTATTGATGTTTCTTCATAGGTAGCAACAGATAAAGTCCCCGACACTTAGTCATTGTACATGATTAAGCTAGCCAGGGGCTTTGATAGCTAATGGAGAGAATCCACATGAGAAGAGACATGGTCAAAAGTCTTACAGACTATTTATAGTTTGGATTGTTAGAGAGTAGTTAAAACTTGTCAGAGAGGTAGCTAAGGTGATGAAATATAAATAAAAGGATCATTGAGAAAGAGATCATTACTTGAAGAACATCGGAGAGAATGCCAAGCTCATAGAGAAATTATCCATATAGTAGAAGATTCAAGAATTCAGCAAATGTTGAAGAGTGAAAGAAAACATAAGTCTTTCTTTCTGCATGTTATTACACTTTTTTGTATAATGTTGTATATGATGGAATTAAAATCCATGGTTTCAAGTTTAGAGAAACTTTATTCTATATTAGATCTAGATGATACTACTTTGTGTAAGTAGTCGGTTGGTATTTAAGAAAACATGTTGTATTTTATGCTTACTACTAAGAATATGTTTGAGTAGCTTTGAGGTAAATTAGAATAGGCACTTTATTGTATTTGATTCATGGAAGACCTATTATTTGATTGTCTTATCCATCTATTGTTTTATCCTTAGAGAAGCAATGTAATTTGAGGCTAATACTACAATAGATAAGGGTACTATGGATAGTACTATAGAAACAAGATGAATGTATGAGAGTAATACAAAAGATAAATGTGTGTTGCAGATAGTACTAGATAATAAAGAGTAGTGTATCTTTGGAAGCTACCTACTAGGGTGAAAGACTTGATCCTATAGTTAATAGGTGTTAATAGTCAAGCTTTCTTAAAGAACCTATATGTGTTTTATGATAAACACACATTCAAGATCTAATTTTACTTCATTGAAGTCATGGTCATGAGCTCAAGTCTATAGATATTGATGAGAGGATTGCAAATTTGGTACAAGCCTCTATCTATGACGAAGTTTAAACACTTTCAAGATAAGATCAATATAGAAGTGAATGTCTCCCTCGCTGAGAGAGAGTGTTGAGATTATAGCATCAGGATTCATTCTTCGGTCTTTTCTGTAATACCAAGTAAAGTCTTGTGAGTAATATCAAGAAATTAGACTTGTGAGTAATATCAAGTCCTACAAATATCCTCATGTGATTGAGGTGGTGTTATAAATATTGTGAGTAATATCAAGCTGAGTCTTGTGAGTAATATCAATACAGTATACTTGTGATTAGTATCAAGTCCATAAACTTTGGGAGTAATATCAAGCTAAGTCTTCTTAGTAATATCAAGAGAGCAGACTTGTGAGTAATATCATGTCAGTAAACTTGTGTGTAATATCAAGTAAGGTCTTATGAGTAATATCCAGATAGTAGACTTGTTAGTAATATCAAGTTTTACAAATATTCTCATGTTGTGAGGTGGTGTACTTTACTGTGTAAAGTATATAAACTATGTGATGTATGGCTAGTCATCGTCAAACGGTGCTACAAGTCTCCTTTAGGAATTAGCTACCCCTAGAGTGATTTAATTTAGCATGTGACTATATGACCCAGGGTAATACATATGATCATAGGTTCAGAAACAATCTTACAAGCATGTTACGATATAGAATTTATGAAAACACATATGGACCATGCAGAGATATTTAATATAAGCACAAAGATGGAGAGAGAATTCAAATTTCCCATGTTTCTACCAAGTGAACTCAAATTGATTAGATATCATTTGATTATAAGTTATGGTAAACAAATTTCAATTGATTAAGGAATGACCTCCTTAATTTATACCAGTAATTGTTGGAAATAAACACTGATGGAGAAGCACTATTTCTGTTCAGTTAAATTCAGTTCGATGCAGTTCTATTTAGTTAATGTTTAGCTACATTTAGTTCAGTTCTTTTACATTTAGTTATTTTTAGTTACATTTAGTTGCATGTAGTTCCATCGAGTTCAGTTCAATTGCACTGAGATGTATGCAGATACACTTAGTTCCATTCAATTGCATGTAGTTCCATTCAGTTCAACTCGGTACACTAAGTTAGAGTAATTTAATTAATCAGAGTCGCATTTTGTGTTGTGGGAGATCATTAGGGAGTGCCATATTAGCACCAAATCACTGGGGGGAACATGATTGAAGATGTACTAGTGTTCTTAAGTGTTAACAAATTATTGATTCATCAAACTATTCTATTTTTGTTCTAAAACCTAATTTGACTTGTTATAAAAGTGTTATGCACTTGGAAAGTTACATAGGTTGTTAAATTTGATCTCCACTATCTGGTGCTCTCAGTGAAAGAAATATTCTATTTTTTTGTATTCATTCATTTCAACTTACCAATCATACTCTAAGATTGTTTGATCAGTTTTTTATGCTATGAATGAGTGGAGGGTTTTCACATTGTATATCCTGCTATCATGTTCATGCCCCTCTCTCTCAAGGAGAGGACACGACTAACGTGCTATGCCATCATAACTAGGGATCTAAACCCATGAACATAAACAAAATGCATTGAAGTAAAAAAAACATATGAAAATGTATAACAAATGCAAATATAGCGGAAGTAAAAACATTCATTTAATAAATTCAATATGCCCATAATAATTCTTAAACAAATTACATTGCAGATTTAAATTCAAGAGAGTACTTATCTTGAAAATGAGCTACCCCACAACTAGATGTGTTGCTGCAACGTTCCACCCAACAATAGGCCAGTTATTCTCATCAATATCAACACAAATTCCACCACCAAGATGAGCCTGATTTCCACAAGGAAAAGGACAACAACGGGATCACACGTAGCCAAATACAAACCACGATTCATCCAATCCAATCTACAATTGGGTTTATCTAGGTGCTAAGGATGTGGAATGGAAGAATTGCTATGCTAGTGAGCTCAACCACAGAGCTATGGAAACTTCCACAAGATCTGATTTATCTTCGCCTCTACAACACCTACACACCCAACACAAGGAAGTATTCCCTTCACTGCTACACAATCCCCTTGTACCTCAATGTCATTATGTGTGAAAAGGGTAAGGTTTTTACTTCAACTGTTAAACTGATGAATGAGTCAATCCTATTAGTGGTATATTTTACAAGGCACTCCAATGAAGCGTGTCTAATTAAATTCAAAATTTCAACTACATGCATTATAAAACTATCATTTGACCGTTTGCTTCTCTCCTCCTCTACAGAAAAACCAAACATACCATTTTCATCCAATAAACTAAGATTAATATTGATAAACATAAACCAAGCAAGATCATTATGCCTTTTAGTATTAACATCACCACTCATTGGCAGGGTTTTTAGGTGTGGCAATTAATCTGTCATATACTCAAATGTTCTCTTGATCATTTGACTAACAACATGGGTCTCCCTTAAGGCATTAATGATTTTACTACTAGTAATCTTTAGCCACTACACTATCCACCATCAAGATGCCTAGATTTTGGGCTATCATATTTTAAATAAGAATGATCCATTCGGTAGACTATTCATTGTCTAATCCAACTAGTGAATGGTGTAGGATACATTTTTACTTAAATCGATAATAGATATTATAACCTTCAATGGTGTAACACTATAGTCCCTTTAATGACTACATTCTTGAAAGCACATTGTTATAGCGGATTTCACCACACTAGGTGAATCACACATTGTATGGCCTTCCCTTGTCCCACTGCAGACTCATTAGCCCCTTTGGACCACTTTATATCTTTTTATGTTACCTTGATCATCCCTAATAACATTATAATATTGATATACGCGCCTTTTTCCCCGATAACCACGTACATACGCGGGTATTCCCTTGATAGTCGCGTACATCGGGATGTGTGCATAGTCCAAAACATTTTGGAGTTTTCCTTGACTTGGATCCGACTCATATGACTCCTGGCCTTCCATATGCCTTGAGATCACACGGATTCGACCTTTCAATATCCCTTTGAAAAGCTATATAAGGAACCCCTTGGTACATTGAAAGCATAAGAGAAAATTGAGAGCATCGAAATTATAGTCCATTGTTGCCAGAACTTTATGCTTGAGTCTGCATCCCTTTGTCCCTTGGAGCACTGTTGTGTTCTTCCCAAGATTGACCTTTGTTAGTAAGCTTGCTATCAAAGTGATGGAGGATTGACGTGGTGGAGGCCCAAGTGGGGGATTTAGTTTCTCCGATTCGCAGACGTGCCGTCAGAGGTTGTCACTTGTAATCTCTGATTCTTATTAATAGAAATATCTTTTCCTGTCCAGTAATGTGTATTTGAATGAATATTGTTTCCATTGGAATATGTCAAATGTTTTTACATTATTGATTATAAATTCTAGAATAGATCTAACACCATCAAATATAGTATGCTTGTATTGTTTACTTGTTGTTGAGGACGTGCTATAACAATTCAAGCTGAAGATTGGAAAGCTCAACAGGGATCTACTACAACTGTCCGGAATAAGGTACGAGGTTCGATTCTTTAGTGTTAGATGTTTTTATTTCTATTGCATATTGGAGAAGATTGATTTCTGGAGTCTAGCTGCCTATTGTGGTACACCAAGCCATAGGAATTTCTCTCCGTAACAGAATTGGCGACTCCGCTGGGGAGTTCCTAGTAGTTGACCTTTGGGGATTGGTTTCTTGGCATTCAATGTATTTGAATTGCTCTCTCTCTCTTGTTTCTGTGTCGGTTATGGGGGCATGTATGCTTGGTAGAGCCTGATTGGTGTGAAATAAGTCTCGGCCTGTCTGTTTTCCTGTGATTTATGCATCGTTTTCTTCCTGTACACGGGTTTATTGCTTACAGTCGCGTATACACGCGGGTTTACTGCACACAGTCGCGTATACCCTGGTTTTTACCCTTTTGTGGATTGCTGGGTGAGTTCTGATAGTTGCTGAGTCTCCTTTGGCACTGCCTGAGTCTGTTATTGCCTCTGTGTTTGACCAGAAACGTTTTTTTTTAGCCTAAATTTTTTTTTTAGGAAAGTTCTTGTCATGGCATCTTTGATTTTTTGTTTGAGATTAGTGCATTAGAGTCCTTTTACCTTAGTGCTTTGCTGGAATGCTGTTTAGGTGTGCTTGCAGAGTCTGGGGTGGGTAGAATCATTCTTTTGCTTATTGTATCTTGTTATTTTCAAAAAATACAAAAATATTTGCTTCTCATTATGCATTGCATTATGCACTTTGCATTGTACTTGCACTAGATCTAGATTTGCTTTGGAGTAATAGTTAGGTGTTCATATAGGAAAATTTGCATTCAGCATTTGAAGAAAAATTGTGCATTACACGTAGTACGCATACCCTGTTTTCATGGACACATGCATTTGCATGGATTGTTAGGTGTGCATTTTACTTCTTGTTGCGTCATAACACCATAAGTTGCACGGCCATATCCTATTTTTGAGGAATAAAGCCAACTAAAATCAACGCTAAATAAAATGAATTACACTCTTTTCTTTTATAGGGTGCACCAACAAGCTTAGGTTTTAGGATCTTGGAATAGTTCATTGAAAGTTAATTCTCCAAGATCAATAAACTACAACAACTAGGTGTCTGTCTAGGGAGTGTGTGAAACCCTTGGTATAACCGACGTTCTCAGGAAGATCCTCTCAAAAGGGAGTCAAGCACTAGGCAGTGTGAGCGGTTGTCTGATCGGGATAACCCCTGGTCGAGAACTGTGTAGCACCGGCGATATAGCCAGGATTGTATTCGTATCTGGGGGCTCTTTCAAGAGTTTCGGGCTCAGCTACCCTGCCCATACGGTCAATCCCGCCCGCGACTCTCCACCTGAGCGTTGATTATATTGAGGTGACCTTAGTGACCTTACCTAGGATATCGAGGGGGTACGTGTATAGGTTATTTTGCATGTGTCCTGGCCAGGTTGGGGTCGGCCAACACAGTCGCTATACGCGTTGAAGCTGAGGGCCACAATAATTGGTTACAAACCTCCGCTTGTGGTGACAAGGGCCTCTCAAGCCTCTCCTAGGCGAGACATACCGGCCACATTCGGGAGCTCACTTATCCAGCCCCTGTTTGCTTGATTTTGGCTTTAGATTTCATAGTGATTGCTCTGTACACGCTAGTTGGCTTAGGGTTGACGTAGATAGAGAGTCTTTGCTATTTTTGAGTCATTGTGGATTCGGGTGCGGTTCCGCGCCGTTCTCGTCGTTTAGCAGGACTTCCGCCTTCTACGGATCCTCCTCCTTTGGGAGAGGGACCTAGACAGTCCAGGCGGACTACATCACACTTTGATTCACACACCATGGGAAACCATTTAGAGGACACATCTGATGCACTTCCTCCTCCCATTCGTGTTGACGATGGGGCTTTTACACCTAGTTATGATATTTCACCCAACCTAACTGAGTTAGGACCTGTGATTTCTGAGATAGGAGCCTTGCATGATACTCATATCAATTATAGGCCTGACCCCTCGTTACAGCATTACCGATATGGAATGCCGGAAGATGCCGAGACTCACTTTGAACCTGCCAGCACTAGCTACGGTGTTTATGCTTCGACTGGTTTCCCTATTCATGGTTTGGAATTTCATGCCGAATCTGAGTTTGACCCTAACACTGTACCTGGGGGCATTCCCATGCCTTACCTTGCGGAGAGGTTTGGAAGCACTAGTCACATTGCACCTTCCATCCCAGCGGTGGAAGCCACATCTTATGTACCTCCTAGGTCTAGAGTTAGTGAGCCTATAGCGATACCAGGTTCCAGAAGAGTGACAATAGGCACTAGCATATATCTTATTACAGAGATCCCTTCGTCCTCGCTTCCGATTTCTTCGAATGCGAACCCTCCACCTCCCTCACGTGGTCCTTCGAGTCGGCACGTAGCTACGAGTCAGGTCCATACTGCAGTTTCTAGACCCATTGCATCGCAAGCCTACATACCACCCATTGTTTCGGGGGGTTATGTTCATGTTTCTAGAGGTCAGGTTGCTACTTCCTCGACGTATATCCCTATTTCAGGCATGTATATTCCGACTTCCGGAATGTATATCCCTTCCTATGGAGTGTCTCATGGGGCATCGCATGCGATGAACTATGCATCCCATCATGGGACGCAGTATGGACAGGTTTCTGCACCTTATGGGGGCGGGTATTCACAACCTACTTATCCTCCTAGTTATGGCTTTGTAGCTCCCTCTAGTCAAGGTCCACCTTATTATGGTACTTCGGCACCACCCTAAACGGGTCATACGGGAGGAGGTCACTATGGCCATGGCCATGGTGGTAATCAATCCTATATGAACCATGGAGCGGTCCAAAGACCTAATCATTCGAAGCTCCCTTTCCTTGCGACACTAAATTTACCTGACTTGTCAAGACTTACGAACGACCCTGTAGCTCATGACCCGGCTTGGCTGGCTGTCCCTACCAAGCTTCCTTCGGATATACCTAAATTCAAAGGCAAACCAGGAGAGGATCCGAGCGAACACATTACGACTTTCCACCTATGGTGCTCTTCCAATTCCTTGCATCAGGACTCAGTCCATCTGAGACTATTTCAACGCACCCTCACAGGGCCTGCGGCGAAATGGTATATAGAGTTGCCTAGGGGTGCTTTTACCTTGTTCGATGATCTTGCGATGACTTTCCTTAATCACTTCCAACTACCAGTACGATATGATGTTGGTACTGAACTCTTGTCGACATTTCGGCAAGATAAAGCCACCCATATTTCTGATCATATTCAGGAGTGGCGTAGATGGAAGAGAATAATCAAAGCCTTTATACCGCCGGAATTCCTCCTTGAGTGGTTCCTCAAGTCTTTATTTCCATACATAGCGAAGGATGTTTCCACATCCGGAGTTTAGAATGAGGAACAAGCCATCTTTAGGGCACAGGAAGTAGACTTGATCTATGCTCAGTCTGGTTTGTTATATGAGATTATACCTAATGCTCCTCGTTCGAGTTTTGATCCCAAGGTTAAACCTGGACCACATGCCGATGGCATTGTGGGGTGTGCAAGTAAAAATCCTGCAGGTTCGGTTGCGAAACAAGTAGCTCAGTCGTCTACCAACCAATATGCCTCGGGACAAGCTATGGCTTCGTCTCATCCTACCCAAACGACGAATGTACATGCTGTGCAAACGTCGGACCAGAAGGGTAACCAGCAACCCGGACGGAATCGTAAGAAGGGTAAAAATAATAAGAAGGGTGGGAATAAGAACGAAAATGCCACTAATAATGACAAGAACAACAAAAATGCTGGGGGGGACAAGCAAAATAAATGTAAGGTTAAGTTTCCTTGCAAGCTATGTAAGGATGATCACCTCACATACTTGTGCCCTAGGATGGATGAAGCTTCGAAGTTCATAGCACAGGGCCTAGCTGTGTTGACAAACCCTTTACAGCATAACCAGAATATGAACTCGAAGTCCCAGGACTAATCTAGTGATGATGATCCACCTGAGACTAGTGGTCGTGGGTGCATTAACATGGTTCGTGCCGTGAAAGTTGTGACGCGTGCGAAAGATTATACTTTGTCACAACCCGGCCCAGGTAAAGAACCTGATCCACCAGGAACTCCTTTGAGCATTGAGAAACCGGCCCCTAAACCGGTGGATAAACCTGTGGATAAACCTGTGGATAAACCTGCGGATAAACCTGAAGCTGCACCTCGCATTCCTAAGGGGGTACTTAAGCGCTCATGGCATAATCCAAATGCTCGATCCGCCCAGAATTATTCAGTTTTCGAGGACTTGGGTCATACTCCTTGTGCGATGTCTGCATTGGAGGTGCTTCAGAGTTGTTCGTCGCAAAGGAAAGCTTTGCTTTCTGCTCTTGGTGTAAATGGTGATGAATCTCCTACAATGATCAAATTTGAAACCACAGGACATCAGCCTCGCTTGCCCTACTATGTGTCCCTTTTGATACATGTAGAATGTCTTATTATGATCGTCAAGTGGACTGTGATTGACGAGGGCGCTGCTGCTTCTGTGATGTCTTTGTCGTGTTGGAAGGGTCTTGGTTCTCCTGAGTTGTCAAAATCTACGACCATGTTAACTGCTTTTGATGGGAGATCATTTAGGCCGCACGGGATTATTCCTTCTCTTAAAGTCTGTTTGGGAGGGAAGACCGTTGCGATAGAGGTTGATGTGGTTGATGCGCCCCTTGACTACAATCTCTTACTGGGAAGGAATTGGATGTATAGTATGCAAGCCGTCACGTCTTCCGTGTTTCGCGTTGTAAGATTTCCTCATAATGGGAAGATTGTGACGATTGATCAGATGTCATTCAAAAATCCGCCTCCTAATGCATCGTCAGGAGCTTCGGTTCCGAAGGTTGAGCATTCCCAGCCAGCAAATGGGAGTGTTGGTGTAGGTATGTATCCTTCCCTCATGGGAACATTTAGTTGTCCTGCACCTGTCCTCATGATAGGATCTAGTTTCAATGGTGCTTCCACGTCTACGAGATCGGTGCCTTTTCGCACAAGTCATATGGGAGATCCTTGGATTCTTCCTTCACTGAGTTCTTCGAGTGATGCCATTGAAACGAGTGTGTCATTCCCTGCAGCCATGATTGCTTATCAAGCTAATCTTCAATCTGCTGCAGTGCCTTGTTCTTCCTCTTCGCGGATGGAGGAGGAAGACCCCTATGTGCTGCCCGCATGGGCGGTACAATCTTCTCATGCCCACGATTGCCTTGATACGGTTTTCCCTTCAGACGAAGCGATTATCGAGGCCATATCAGGAGTTGAGCCACCATGGGAGGAGCTTCATCATAGATCTTATTTCCTTCCAGAGCTTGACCGTTTGGAGCATGAGGATTACAGGGAGATTCTTAGTCAGAAAGTTGGTAGACCTATGGTTCCATTAAGCTCTCCTATTCAGATGGCTGATGGAAACATGGCGAACATATCGCCAACAATTCCTAAAAACATTTCTCGCAATCCTGGTACGATTGAGAATGTCTACATTGGGGCGGATTGTTCCCAAGATGAGATTCGTGAGTATACCGAGCTATTCAAGGAATTCCGTGATTTTTTTGCTTGGTCATACGACGAGATTCCAGGAATTGACCGTCGGATTGTCGAACATGAAATTAAAACTTACCCCAACGCTAAGCCTGTTCGACAGCGTTTACGTGCCATGAATCCTAAAAAAGCACCCGCCATAAAGGAAGAGATAGAGAAACTATTGAAAGCGGGTTTCATTTATCCCGTTCCCTTGATGGAGTGGGTTTCGAATCCCGTTCCGGTTGATAAGAAGCAAGGACCGATCTGTATATGCACTGATTTCCATGATTTAAATCGTGCCTATCCTAAGGATAACTTCCCCACACCATTTATAGATCAGATTTTGGATGAGTGTGCGGGTAGCGAGGTGTTCTCCTTTATGGACGGATTTTCCGGATATAATCAGATTCAAATAAAACCCGAGGACCAACACAAGACTGCATTTATTTGTCCTTGGGGAACTTTTGCATATCGGAAAATGCCTTTCGGCCTTAAAAACGCCGGAGCTACGTTTCAGCGGGCGATGACCTTGATTTTCCATGATCTCAAGTCCATTATTGAAGTATTTTTGGATGACCTCGCTACTCATTCTCGTATGAGGATGCTTCATTCGTATCACTTGAGATTGGTTTTCGAAAGATGTCAGCATTATGCTATTAGATTGACCCCTCATAAGTGCATCTTTTGCGTGAAATCAGGTCGTCTTTTAGGATTCATCGTTTCGAAGGAAGGAATAAGAGTCGACCCCTTGAAAGTGGAGGCAATACTTCAGTTGTCTCCCCCGCGTAATATTCGCCATCTTCAGTGTTTGCAAGGCATGGCAAACTTCCTACGAAGATTTGTAGTCAATTTCGCCAATTTGACTAGAGGCTTTATGCGTCTCTTGAAGAAGGATACTCCCTTTGAATGGGATGAGCGAGCCTAGGAGTCCTTTGATGCACTTAAGAGAGCCCTAGCATCGGCCCCGATGATTAGTCCTCCGGATTATAGCCGTGATTTCATATTATATGTGGTCACGTATTTAGAGACGATTGGGATGGTTTTGGTTCAGGAGGATGAGGAGCTCCAGGAGCATGTCATTTATTATCTGAGCTGAAACCTTATTGACACAGAGATTCGATATTCTCATGTCGAGAAGCTTTCCTTAGCTACTGTACATGCGGTGCAGCGTTTGAGACATTATATTCTCCTTCGCCAGACCTTGGTTGTGGCGCATGTCAATCCATTTCAGTTCATCCTTACACGTAGGATGATAGGGGGAAAATACAATAAATGGATTGTCATCCTGCAAGAGTTTGATCTCGAGTTTGTTTCAGCAAAATCGAAGAAATCATTAATATTTGCAGAGCTCATATCGGATTTTCCAAGCGAGGCTAAGGAGTTGGTATGTGAAGATACATTCGTTGACGAGCACATTTTCTTAATCTCAATGGCTGACCCATGGTACGGGGATATCATTGTATATCTACAGACACAGAATACCCCTACTCACCTCTCGCGAGATGAGCGACGTCGGTTACGTCACGTTTCCAAGAACTACCTTATAGTGGATAACACTTTGTAGCACCGTGGAGTAGATTCCCTTTTACGACGTTGTTTAACTCATGAGGAGGCTGAAGTAGTCTTGAATGATTACCACGGAGGGGCGTGTGGTGGTCATTTGTCTGGGCTTGCTATAGCTCAGAAGATTCTTAGAGCTGGTTATTTCTGGCCATAGATCTTCAAGGACTGTATTGAAGCGGTCAAGAGGCGCCACCCTTGCCAGGTGTTTGCACGGAATATGCGCTCTAAGCCCGCCCCGTTGCACCCTATTATCACCGCCGGTCCCTTCACCAAATGGGGGCTAGATTTTATGGATTGTAACCCAGCTTCAGCTAGGGGGCACCATCACATCATAGTAGCTGTCGATTATTTCACGAAATGGGCAGAGGCAATGCCTACTATAAAATCCGACGGTGAGACAGCTGCGCATTTTGTATTCAATCAAATTATCACTCGGTTCGGGATTCCGAGAGAGATTGTCACTGACCATGGCTCACACTTTCAGAACCGTATGATAGAAGAGTTGGCATCCAAGCTAGGGTATAAGAAAGAGAACTCCTCTTCTTACTATCCTCAAGTGAATGGACAGGTTGAAGCAGTGAATAAGTCACTTAAGTCCATTCTCCAACGAACCATCGCACAAAGCAAGACGAATTGGCACATCATTTTGTATCCTGCTTTGTGGGCATATCGAACCACAGTTAAGACTGCCACTGGTTTTTCTCCATATCAGCTTGTTCATGGAGCGGAGTTGATCTTGCCAGTTGAATGCGAAATTCCTTCGTTGAAGTTAGCCGTAGAACTCTTACCAGACACTTCACCTTTGGAGGAGCGTTTGGTTCACCTTGAGCAACTCGATGAGCAGCGTAGAGATGCCTTGGTGACTCTAGAGGTTAATAAGCATCGCATGAAGGCCCAGTATGATAAGTCTGTCCATTCGAGAGTGTTTAGTGAGGGCGATTTGGTCCTTTTATGGGATCAAGCAAAAGAACCCTTGGGGGCAGGGAAGTTCAATCCTATGTGGCGTGGTCCTTACATGGTTAAACGTGTCTTAGAGAAGGGTGCCTACGAGTTAGTGGATTACAAGGGGACAGCCTTGGCGGAGCCTAGAAATGGGCTCTACCTTAAAAAATACTATGCATGATCTTTAGCCAAGGTTGTTTGTTGTATATTATTGTACAGCGTTTTTGCATAGTTAGGTCGTGTTTATCGTGATCGGGTTTGTGATTAGTTTCTGTTTTTATGGCAGATGTCATTGGAGTCTTCCACTTTCATAGGATTTGCGGATGGGGCAAGCCATCACACTCAACACTCAGCCTCAGCTGCTTGGGTGATTTTTACTCCTATGGGTCAGGAATTGTCTTCAGGAGGTGTATGTCTATGGCCATCTTCCAACAATGTTGCTGAATATAGCACCGTTATTGAGCTTCTGCGGGATGCTATCTCACATGGTGTCCGCTCTCTTGAGGTACGTCTTGATTCAGAGTTATTAGTGTCACAGTTGAATGGTTTGTACCATGTTAGAGATCCTACGTTATTAAGGAGATTCTTTCAAGTAAGATTGTTAGAACGGCAATTTGAGAGTATCACATATATACACATTCCTAGAAATTTTAATCAAATTGCTGACTCATATTCTAACTACGTGTTAGATTGGCATTTGTCTCATTCATTATAAATTAATCATAAACGCACTTTTACACATGTAAATAAATAACTCGGTCACAATAAAACTTTTTATATATACATCAAAATGTGGTAATACATAGTGTCATAATACAAAAGTGGAGCTTTCGAAGCTTCCATCATACACACGGTAGTACTAGAGAGATATGCTCCTAGATGTCTAGTCCTGTGGAGGAGGGGGGTTGTGATCAAGATATGTCACTACGGCTCTAGCTAGCCGCTGGAACAAGCGCACCCATGCGCGTGGCACACCCACCACCTGTCGCTGCATAGCCTCTGGCAAGTCTTTGACTTGCGCCATAGGAACCCTGTGAGTCAGTCGCACAAAGTTGGTATGAATGTTCTGGAGCGTTCGCTCTGCATCCACACCAGTGATGTCGTCTCCTCTTCCCCTCCGTCTGTGGTGTGGGAAGCCCTCTGGTCGCCGTGGACCCACATCTGCACATGAAAGGTAGATGTCACTATGCATTTTCACCCAAAAACATGTCTTTTTGGTTTCATATAATCAAGAAAACACAAAAAAAATTAAATAATTCAAAAAATTTTAAAAGAAAAGAGAGTGAGGGTTGAGATTCGTCACCTATGTCTCTGTATGCTGACCCTGGTGGTAATGGCGTGTCTGGATCACCCCGGAAATCTATCCCCCCATAGGGGTAGTCATCTATAGCGATGATCTGTCGTCGCCACCATGGGAAAAAGTCGGCTGGATAGGGGTTGGCCACCCTACCTCCCCCCAGTCTGCGCATCGTGTCTGTCCAACGTCGTTGGGCCAGATCTCTAGCCCCGTGGAGAGGAACATCCACTCTAGGACTCAGTCCTGGAACCCGCTCAAAGAAGAACGTGCTCAGTATACTGCTGAACCCGAAGCTTCGGATCCTGCCTGCCTTACACTCACTGAGCTGATGTTTCATATTGCCCAGTAGTGTAGTGCTCCAGTCATACACGGTCGGTATCATACACTCCACCGCATAGTACATCTGTGCTCGCGAGGCTTGATGGAGTGATGCTAGCCCTGCTATCCTGCCCAGTGTCAGTAGAATGGCCTTTAGGCCCACCACCTGTATAGCATTGATGGGGACTTGGCTCCCCACCTTCTCGGTCTCTGGATAGCAGTACACTGCTATGTACTCATCGATCGTGAGCCCATGACCTGGCCCACCTCTGGAATTAAGGTTCACTACCTCCCCCCGTCTGGATAAACCTGTAATGAAGTAGATATCCTCAACCTCAATGTTGAGGGTCATGCCGTCTATCCGAAAAGACTCCGAGTCTGGATCCTAGTAATCTATTAGCATCTGTAGCAGCCCTGGTTTGGCCCTCAAGCCACCTAGGCACCAGAACTTATAGAGTCCACATGTGCGTAATACTTGTTGAGCCCTTACGTCATCCCTTACAGCCTCTTCTACCTCACCATGCTCGTGTTCCCGCCATTCAAGCACCATCCTGCATGAGGATTAAGCCAATTGTCCATTAGATTGCCTTCAAATATCTTGCACGGCGTCATACGCGGCTGTTTTGAAAACAGCCGTGTATGTACGCGGCTTCGTGTCCCTTTTCCGTGTATAGACAGCCATATACACGGAAAAAGCCTCGATAACCGCGTGGGCCACAGCGCTCATGTAGACCTACCTTTATGAGCTCATTGGACCATGAAAAACTTAAAAAATGATATTGAAATGCAAGCTGGGAACATGAGTAAGTACCTGGAAGAATCGGTTCTGAATTCCGCCGGCTGAATCTCCTGGAATTCGCAGTTGAATATCAAAGCTCCAATGGGTAAAAGTTTCAAATGAATTCTATTTCTTACTATTTATAGAAAATTTTTGAAATATATGAAATTTTTTACCCCCTTTTATATAGTTTTGACAGTTTTTAACCATTTTGGACCATGTCTGACATAATTGGTGATGTAGATGACCGTTTTCAGTGTCGTTTGAGCCGTTGGATTGACCCGTTCGTATCCTTCACAGGTATAACGTCTATACTAGCATATAGGTTAGGTTCACCATCGTTTGCATTTTGCATGACCTTATGACCATGTCACTCTCGCCTTAGGTACGAACCCACTCTATTATGTCACGGAACCTTCTTGCTGCTGTAGAAGTGGCATGATATGAGTGGTAGAGCCTCACCTTACATGGGTACCCTAGTTAGAGCCTTATTTGCATTTGGTGCCCATGCTGATGTTTCCTCCTTTAGGGTGTGGGAGTCCGTTGTATAGTATTGCCATGACATTTAGCAAGAGCCTCATACTCCTCTTGATCTTATGTTGGCCTGTATTCCCCCGGAATCCCCTTGTATCAAGTTGTGGATGCATTTTCATGAGCTTTTCCTGTCTTATTGAGCTTTATGCCGGCTCCCCTGACATTGTGTTTCATCCTTATAGCCCTAGCTTGTCTCATGTCTATCCATGCAGAGCCATTTCGTATATCCTTTGCAACTTGACTTACCCTTTTACCGGGAGGGGATCTTCCCCCGAGTGTCGATATCCGACACATGTTTCCTTGCATTGAGCATAGGTATGTTCCACTGCTTGGAACTAGTTTGTTTTCCCTGATGACACTCGTCTCCTCCTAGTTTGTAACTATAAAGCTAGTTTATTCTTTTTTCAAGCTTTTCAAATAACTGAAAAAGACCCAAAAAATTAAAAAACCAAAAATACGGATGGGAAAAGGTGTTATCTTTGGCATCTGTTGAGTCGTGTCGCCTTCGAACAGAGCACTATATATCACATCCATTGGTTGGGTTATAGTTTGACTTTAGGAGCTGTACTCGTTATCTGAGTTTTATCTCCACCGACTGGTTATGCTTCCAGTCCCTATGGAGCCTCTATTGGTGCCTCCTGCGTCATAGAGATGTCCCAGTTTGTATATCGAGTCTATGCTGCCTTCATTCAGTCACCATACGCCGTTATGCTCTTGTTCGAAGGAAGTTGAAACCTGAGTCGGCCATTCCTCAGTTATCTTGACTTTGCATGTCGGCCATTCCCGGTACAGTTACTGGTTCGTGCACCTTATGGTCAAGTTCTTCCATATTATACAGCCTTGCTGAGTACCTCGTGTTGGATGATGGGGGATGCCTTAATGCCCTCCTTCCAGCGGATTTCATCCCATCGACTTCAGATCATTTATTCTGGGATTGGAGTCTAGAGTCATATTTGAGTGCCTTGAGACTTGCAGTCATCAGTGGCAGGTTCTCTCGCCATCGACAGTTTTGGGAATACATCAATGTCCCCTGGATCGATGGATCCTCTCAAGTGTTCGACCTCAACACATTTATTCACACTTGTTAGTTTGCACTCTAGTACCTTGATTCCCATTTTCATTATCGGTGGGTGATCTCGCGTCTGTTAACGGTATACATCAATGACCGGTAATCAGACGATGGACTACTATGTTCAACCTCGACACCTCTATTTGCATAGTAGGACATGTACTCGTAGCGGTTTGTGTAGAAGACCTTCCAGATTGGTGGCATCTCTTATATGCTACCTCCTTGATCGTGCCAGTGTTCATGAGATTTCAGCTCTCGTGACTTGTTCCAGTGTATGTCAGACATTTCCAGCCACTATGGAGATCTTGATCTATTGTATATCTTCAGACTTGTGGAGATCATGGTCCTTTGTATATCTTCATCATGGAGATTCTTATCTATGTATATTGTATGTGGCGATGACCACATATGTTCTATCATGTATCATGCCTATTCATGTCCATTGTACTCTTATGTATCCGGGACTGCTAGATGTATTTGCAGATTATATGCAGAGTTGTATTATGGTATTATGTTGATTGGGTGGCTGGTCTTCCATTTGGGTACCTTCATCACTTCCTTCCTGGGATGGACTTATAATGTATTTCGGCCATCGTATATCCCCTTTGATCTCATACATTAGGGGGCATCTGTTATAGTGGATTTCACCACACTAGGTGAATCACACATTGTATGGCCTTCCCTTGTCCCGCTGCAGACTCATTAGCCCCTTTGGAGCACTTTATATCTTTTGATGTTACCTTGATCATCCCTAATAACATTTTAATATTGATATACGCGGCTTTTTCCCTGATAACCACGTACATACGCGGGTATTCCCTCGATAGTCGCGTACATCGGGATGTGTGCATAGTCCAAAACATTTTGGAGTTTTCCTTGACTTGGATCCGACTCATATGACTCCTGGCCTTCCATATGCCTTGAGATCGCATGGATTCGACCTTTCAATATCCCTTTGAAAATCTATATAAGGAACCCCTTGGTACATTGAAAGCATAAGAGAAAATTGAGAGCATCGAAATTATAGTCCATTGTTGCCAGAACTTTATGCTTGAGTCTGCATCCCTTTGTCCCTTGGAGCACTGTTGTGTTCTTCCCAAGCTTTACCTTTGTTAGTAAGCTTGCTATCGAAGTGATGGAGGATTTAGGTGGTGGAGGCCCAAGTGGGGGATTCAGTTTCTCCGATTCGCAGACGTGCCGTCAGAGGTTGTCACTTGTAATCTCTGATTCTTATTAATAGAAATATCTTTTCCTGTCCAGTAATGTGTATTTGAATGAATATTGTTTCCATTGGAATATGTCAAATGCTTTTACATTATTTATTATATATGCTAGAATAGATCTAACACCATGAAATATAGTATGCTTGTATTGTTTACTTGTTGTTGAGGACGTGCTATAACAATTCAAGCTGAAGATTGGAAATCTCAACGGGGATCTACTACAACCGTCCAGAATAAGGTACGAGGTTCGATCCTTTAGTGTTAGATGTTTTTATTTCTATTGCATATTGGAGAAGATTGATTTCTGGAGTCTAGCTGTCTGTTGTGGTACCCCAAGCCATAGGAATTTCTCTCCGTAACACACATCCCTGAAGATATTTTCATAATCACAAGCATTACAATAACATAGTTCCCTGATCATGACCTAACATGCGTATGATAAAATATTGGGATACCACAAATATTCTCTGATCATCTTTTACAACACTAAAACCCTTTGCAGAAAGACATCATATGCACAAAATAAATATAAGGAAGCAAAACATTCACACACATGAAAAGAGATAGACAAGATGTACGTGGTTCACCCAATCCCTGGGCTACGTCCACAAAAAAGGGTCACATCATGTGACATCTATTTCATTAAGAAGTTACAGTCCACAACATCAATGTTTCCATAATTCTTTCTATTAATGTCGCAGACTCTCTCACCAAGAGTACTCTAAAAATAACACTAGAATTTGAAAGTATTGAACCCAGATAGTTCAATTGTCAAACCTTTGTGCAACCTGAAATGGAATAGCGTTTGTAACTGTTATAGCGGATTTCACCACACTAGGTGGATCACACATTGTATGGCCTTCCCCTATCCCGCTGCAGACTCATTGGCCCCTATGGACCAATTTTTGTCTTTTGATGTATCATTGACCATCCCTAAAAACATTAGAAAAATGATATACGCGGCCTTTTCCCCGACAACCGCGTACATACGCGGATATTCCCTCTATAGTCCCATACATCGGGATGTGTGCATAATCCAAAATACTTTGGAGCATTCCTTGACTTGGATCCGACTCATATGACTCCTGGCCTTCCATATGCCTTGAGATCACACGGATTCAACCTTTCAGTATCCATTTGAAAACCTATATAAGGAACCCATTGAGACATTGAAAGCAGAAGAGAGAATTGAGAGTATCGAAACTATAGTACATTGTTGCCAGAACTTATGCTTGAGTCTACATCCCTTTGTCCCTTGGAGCATTGTTGTGTTCTTCCCAAGCTTGCCCTTGGCTTGTAAGCTTTCTATCAAAGTGGTGGAGGATTGAGGTGGTGGAGGCCCAAGTGGGGGATTCAGTTTCTCTGGTTCGCAGACATGCCATCAGAGGTTGTCACTTGTAATCTCTGATTCATATTAATAGAAATATCTTTTCCTGTCCAGTAATGTGTATTTGAATGAATATTGTATCCATTGGAATATGTCAAATGCTTATACATTATTGATTATATATGCTAGAATAGATCTAACACCATGAAATATAGTATGCTTGTATTGTTTACTTGTTGTTGAGGACGTTCTATAACAATTCAAGATGAAGATTGGAAAGCTCAACGGGGATCTACTTCAACCGTTTGGAATAAGGTACGAGGTTCGATCCTTTAGTGTTAGATGTTTTTATTTCTATTGCATATTGGGAAAGATTGATTTCTAGAGTCTAGTTGTCTATTGTGGTACCCCAAGCCATAGGAATTTCTCTCCGTAACAGTAACCAAGTTTGAACTAAAGGATGGGGTCTTCCTTAATTTTCCTTTTTTCCATACATTTACTAACAGCTCATTTCCCATAAACACATATACACTATACAACTCATAGCTTATTTTCCCATATCCAAATAAGGCCTGAAAATACAAAGAACATTAGAACCCCCCTTAAACTTATCTTCCAATCTATTTATGAAGGGGTATCAACTCATGACCGAGTCGAGGTGATGTGTAAGAATACTATAT
>LPNX011063296.1:63826-88685 GCA_001517045.1 Pseudotsuga menziesii
GAACACAAGCGGAGAGCTAACTCCTAGTAGCCGATCTAAAACTGAACATGGTCTATAGTAGAGGCTACCTTAAGTTCATAGAGGGAAAAGGGTAAAGGTCTGACAACCTTAAATCTCCTCATAATCTAAGGTGCGGCTTTGGCAATTTCTAGGAGATAGAAAAATAAAATTTTGACAGCCTTAGGTCTGCATATAATCTAGGGCACAGGTATGTCAAATTCGTAGAAGAAAAATACCATAGGCATCCCAACGTTGTGAGATTATAGACTGTAATTAACCATCTCCACAATCAAACGAAGCCATCAAAATAACAGTAAGGTGGTTATCTAGGACGAAGACTTCAGATCCATGGAACTAGTTTGCGCAAAGGTTTGGGAACCCATTTCTACATAAATTTTTGGTCTATCATAAATAAAACCCAATAACCAATCCATACTCACTGCAAATGATGGAGGACATGAAATTGTATCCACCATTTTCTGGATTTAGTAGAGTTCCGTTACCTATACGATCTTCTTCAGATCCTGAAACGCTACTGCCTGTAGCTTACCCCCAAACCATATGATAATATATTGTCACGTTTTCTCAAAAAGGAAAACAAATCGCATACTTAAGAAATAAAAGGGGTCGAGATCCATTACCCAAGGTGTAAGGTGTAATCTTATATTCGGTAGCTAGCCATACACTTACAGATGGCTATCACAAGGCTGGCGGTCAAGATTCTGTATAAAATACAGGCTGTAGCTTTGATATGGAACACACATCGTATTCATTTAATAAAACCATTCCTATACCTTTTAAAGTATCTACACCTAGTAGGAACACTGCTAGATTGAAATTTCCACGCCAGCGAAATTGGAAAGAGATGCTCTAAGTGCAAAGCACAGTCTATTCACACAAATCACAGCTTGATTCTATGGGGATTTAGATTTTTGTTAAACCCCAGGATATAATTTTTTAACAACAAAAACCCACAGTCCCGGAGATTGGAATGGTTCACGCAGAGGCCACGACTTCAAACGTGGAATTTTGTAAGACTCGGTCTTCATGCCATGGTCCCTAGCACATTTCTTTGATGCAGGTAGGGGTTTAAAGTTCTATGCATATGAATATACCTATTATAGTAGATCGAAAATTCCCAAAAAGGTTTCCAATAGAAAACAAACACTTACACGATGCTGCGTGCAGTCCCGATTGAGGTCGACCAATGCCGTAACACATCAGAACTGGGTACTATCCCTCTGCATTTCCATCCATCACCTTGTTGGTGTGAAATCTGCTATGCCCCCAACTGAGTGTGTCCCCCCCACTCCCTCTCAAAGAAACCCTTTAATGCCTTCGTAATCCATGACTCTCCTTCCAACAATTCCATAATGCACTCCCCCTTTCATGGCTATCAGTTTGGGTAATTAATAGCAGCCCAACGTCCATAGTCATAGTCAGTATAATTAAGAGAATCCACAACGCCTCCCCAAATCAATGGCTAGGAATCGGGGTAATTTAATAGCAGCTCAACGTCCATGGTCAGTATACTTAAGAGAATTCAACAACACCTACCAAATAAATGTCTATAAAATCGGGATTTTGATGACGGTTGACTGTCCGTAATCAAATATAATTAAGAGAATTCAATAGGCATAACATCAATACTATTATATGTAATAATATCTGCTGTAAGTTGTAGGTCATTTTACTATGGTGCTCCACCAATATACATATGTGTATATATATATATATAAGTATGCATGTAATTGTTTTTCCTCATAGCCTCCAACTACAAGTATGAGGCATTGATTTTATGTCAGGTCCTTTTTATAAATTATACACGGGTTCCCTTTTGATATATATATATATATATATATGTGTGTGTGTGTGTGTATGTATGTATATGTATATTTAAATATACATGCATAATATAGTTCTACATTATTATGCATATGTCCTTCATATATACTTATATATGAAGCTCATTTATTTGCTTATTATACATAATACTCATATATATATAACCTGCATGAAATAATGCACCACCCCCATATATATGCCTTTACCTGAATTTCTTTTCGATTAAGTCCCTTGGTGGTTTTTTTTTCTTTTTTTTTTCTTTCCTTGTTCTTCCTATTAAAATTTATGACTAGTCAACCCTTCCATGTCGAAGTCAATAAGAGGGTAACTCTCCTCCATCCTAGATGAATCATACTTATAGCTAAAGAATAGGCTATGGTAGTTTAGTTTGGGCTGATTATGGAAAATAAATAGGAGATCCCTAATCTTACTCCTTTGCCTTCATAGGCTCAATTTTCCCATCATTAAGCTGTGACCATATCCTAATCCTACAACTTGGAACTTAGACTATATTTAATTTTATCATTTTTCTTCTGGTGGGGCCTTGGGCTTGAGCTCCTCACTAGAAGAATGTGTACAACATACATTCAGAAACCTGAATTTCTTGGGGTGTATAAGAGGGACGTTACACACAACTAGATATGTTGCTGCAACGTTCCACCCAACAATAGGCCAGTTATTCTCATCAATATCAACACAAATTCCACCACCAAGATGAGCATGATTTCCATAAGGAAAAGGAGAACAACGAGATCGCATGTAGCCAAATACAAATCACGATTTATCCAATCCAATCTACAATTGGGTTTATATGGCTGCTAAGGATGTGGAAAGGAAGAATTTCTATGCTAATGAGCTCAACCACAGAGCTATGGAAACTTCCATAAGATCTAAGTTATCTTGGCCTCTACAACACCTACACACCCAAAACAAGGAAGTATTCCCTTCACTGCTACACAATCCCTAAGGCCATACCTTCCCTTCTAGTGCTCTTTAAGGTGTGCATAGAAGAATAGAAAACCACTCTTGATCCTTTGTGAGGTTCCTCTCTTCAATAGGTTTATCAATCCAATTCTAGGCCTCTTCCACTCCTAAGTCTTTCATAACAAAATAGGGATGCACATAACAAAAAAATAAAAATGATGGGTTTGTAGAAAAATGTTTGGGAACCAAAAACAAAATTTCAGATGGGGAAATCAACCCTCGGTGAGCAATTTGATTTTAGAAATGTTCTTGGGAACTACAAGAGAAAAAAAACCTCTCCAAACCCTTAAATTGTGAATCTCCCTTCCCAACCATTGTGCAATACAAAAACGAGTTCTAGCAATGGAGAAAAATGAGTAAAATTGTAGAAAAGATGAGGGAAAATGCACCAGCTAGCTCTAGCTACGCAAGGAAGAGAATAACATGGGTGAACAATGGAATGGGATCCAATTTACGGGTGTTAACTTGACGCATAAGAAAAAAATTGTTTTTAAAAAATTATGGCTTTCCCCAATACAAATTAGAGTCCAATACCTCTTCCATTCTCAAGGCATTAACTACCTCAACAAACTTCTAGAAGAATTAAATGATTGGGTGCATAAGACAAAATGGGTAGTTGAGAGTTTTCTGGGTTCTCCCATTGACATTTGGATCAACACTATTGGATCAAGGGTTTGAATAATCCCCCTCCCTATTCCTTGTGAAATCGTGCCACCATCTCTTTGTTGCATTGCATACCTAGTTGTGGGTATTTTACTAAACTGTATTTTTTACATGATGTCTCAATTTATATTCTGCATGGATAGCACAAGAACCATAGGTAGGTATTTTTAATTATCGATCCATAAAATGCCAAATCGATGGCGAGGCATTGGCCTTGAGCTCCTCACTATGGTTTAATAACTATATTTACATCATGTACGATTTTAATGCAATGGTGTCAAAATTAGGATATAAAACCTATGTTCTATTGTTTGATTTATTTATATCTTTTGATTATTGATGAGAACTATGTGCACTGTAATTATGCATTAAATTTTTTAATTCCAAGTTTCTTCATATTTTCTTAATCACTAATAAAACTATGGTCCGACTTTGGGCAATGAAGATGGAAACTTTAGGAGAATACAAAAGAATGCTTTGGTTTTGCTTCCTCACCATTCTCATGAGTCATCAAGATGAATTTTTCTTGTGATTATAAGTATTTATTCAGATGTTATAGACTACTTAGATGTTGTTATGGCTGTTAGATTTTTATCATTCAAGCTAGAATTACGATCTTAGAATCTTTAACTGAGAGAATAACATGCACATCAATAAAACACAAGAGACAAGAGACACAAAGAATTTTCCCCGGGGAAACCATAAAGGAGAAACCCCCGCAACTTCCTCAGAGATAGAATCAACACCAAAAGTAAAACCCGAATACATAAATATCATCTCCCGACAACAGTAGTCTTTCTATTGTCCCAACAACTTCTCTCTCACTCATGTGACCCAATGAGTGAGTGTGTATGTGATAAATAGAGAGGCTCACTCTCTATTTATATTCTTTCGTTCACTTGAAACCCACTCCAACATGTCGTCCTCAGTTAACAATTACTTACTAGAGATGACATCTCTAGGAGTGTCTAATAACCCTAGTGCCCCACAATTTGTGGGGACTTTGCCTCCTCTAACCAACAAGGAGGTTTATCCTTAACACAATGGTGGGGAATATTGCCCTGACTTACAATGACTCACCTAGGGTCAAATTCTCTAGGATATTCTGACAATCCCAAGGCCCCACAACTGCGGGGAATTTAACCCTTGACCAATAGGAGGGTTTCCCACAATGACTTGACATGAATTGTTTACATTATAGAACCTCCCCGATAGAAACATCGAGGCATGACATGATTGAATTAAATTATAGACACATCCCAAAATAAACATCAGAGTACAATACATAAGATATGCAGTTGAATGCATTCCGAAGTTACAAATACATTAACACTCCCTCTTAACTAGGAAGGTATTCTCTCGACAAAATTTGTCAGAACTGGTCTTGTTCTCTGGATCATCCCATCATTTGCATCTTCAAGTCATATTCATCTTCAAGTCATCTTTATCTTCAGGTCCTCTTTATCTTGATCTCGATCATCACTCGATCTGGATCATCACTGTTGGATCTGGATCATCACTTGATCATTATCATCACTATTTTATCTGGATCATCACTTGATCTGGCTCATCTTGGAGACATCATAACTAGATCTGAATCATATATTGATCATCACTAGGTCATCATCATATGTGTTATCTCATGATTTTTCTTGTCACAAGAAGTTCTACAGAGCCAACCCTTTTTCATGTTGGTTGTAGACCTACATCCTTGTAGGTATTTGGTAGCCCTTATATCTGACCTTAAGTCAGAATGGAAAACACTCACATCTGACCTTGAATCGCTAGGAAGGAACAATACTCACATCCACCAGCATGATAGTACACAACTAATATCATCTGTGGAAAGGCACAACACTTATATCTGAGCTTGAATCGTCAGAAAGGAACTCAATACTAGACTGAGGGTTCCTGGTAATTGACCTGGTACCTCCATTCAAAGAATGGCAGCAGCCCTTATATCTGACCCTAAGTCAAAATGGTTGGCACTCACAATTGACCTTGACTCATCAGAAAGGCAGTATCCCTTATATCTAACCCTAAGTCAGAATGTTCGGCACTTACATATGACATGGAAGGAAACAATCCTCTCAGCATGACAGAATGGTGGTAGCCCTTATATCTGACCCTAAGTTAGAATGGTCGGCACTCACATTTGACATGGAAAGAAACAATCCTCTCACCATGATAGAATGGAAATAGCCCTTATATCTGATCAAGTGGGAACACATCCCTTAATCACATCAGAATGGCCATGCACTCATATCCGATCATGTGAGAACACATCTCAGAGTCATATCGGAATTGCCCCCAGTCCTAGACTGAGTTTTCCTGGTAACTGACCAGGTAAATCCATTCAAAGAATGGAAATAACTCTTATATCTGATCATGTAGGAACCAATTCTACAGTCACATCAGAATGGCCAGCACTCATATCTGACATGGAAGGAACCAATCCTCTCACCATGACAGAATGGCTCAGCCCTTACGTCTGACCACGGAAGGAACCAATCCTCTCACCATGTCAGAATGGCTCATAGACTCATCACTTCCCCTTGGAAGGAACCTCAATCTAAAGAACAAAAGCTTCTCCCTGAAGTACTCAAACTTCACTCTGGCTAATGGCTTCATCAACACATCAGCTATTTGTTCGTTCATCGCAACATATTAGAGCTTCAATGCTCCTCTCTACACCATATCCCTGATATAATGATACTTGATCTTGATATGCTTCTACTTGTCATGGAACACCGAGTTCTCTGACAAATTCACACAACTTTGGTTGTCACAATATATGCAAGTAGTATCTAACTGGAGATGAAATAAATCATACAGTAGCTTCCTCAGCAATACTGCCTCACAACTAGCTGAACAAGCTACGACATACTCTGCTTCAGTTGTACTCAGTGCCACATAGGATTTCTTCCTGCTAAACTAAGAGATCAAACGTGATCTCATACTAAAGCAACACCTTGAAGTTCTCTTCCTATTGATGGCACTCCCTGCCCAATCTAAATCAACATAACCCTCAAGGTTAATCTTTTGATTCACCTCATACTTGAGCCCATAATCAACTATACCCTTTAGGTACCCCACTACATGCTTTGAAACCATCAGGTGAACATGTCTCAATGTGTTCACAGCATAGCAAATATCTGGTCTCATGTTCGTCAGGTACATCAAGGACCCAATAATCTGACGATACATCATAGCATCAACCGCTTCTGATGAAGCATCACTCAATAGCTCCGGGTTCGATGCCATAGGTGTGGTAATGGCCTTGCAGTCGATCATCCTAAATCTCTTTAGGATCTCTACCATATATTTCCCTTGTCCTAGGGAATCTTCATTCTGCCACACGTCCATCCCTAGAAAATAATGCATCGACACATAACAGGAGCATCACTAATCTTTCGCCTTCAACATTGAAGCAAAGGTTGGAATCCACTTTACTCTCAATAAATCCTAGATTCATCACTAATATATCCATCTTGTCGTATGATGTTGAACCTCAATATATTCTGTAGTCACTCCGTCTGAAGCAGAGCATCATACTCCCTCTGTCTTCCATACTCTATGCACTGAAACATTATGTACCAGAGTGATAAGTAGCTTCCTATGCTACTAATATTCTATGTATCCATCTAGTGTATAGACTTTCATCTTCAACCTTGTAGCAAAGGTTAATATCTTCATCAAGCTCATCATCTATGTGTTTCAACTCCCACTAGCTACAAATGTCTCTTCATAGTCTATGACTTCTTTTCGTGACAAGCCTCATGCTACGAATCTTTCCTTGTATCCCACGATGTTTCCATCTACTGCATGATGGAACTACGAAATTCCCTTCACGTATCGATATTGCATCCTAGACATCATTCTTCTTGAACTAGTCTTCCCTTTCTTATTGGTTACTTCTTCATAGCTGAAAGGTTCTGCATCCATGATGTCACTACATTCATCATATTATTCTTCATCTTGAACTATCGTCACTTGTTCTTTGGAATAAGTCTCATCCTTGTTTGCTTGTAGGCGATTATGGATGCGATATTTCCTACAAGTCAAATGCATTTGTATGGTTAGAAACATTTCATAAGGAATATTCATACTGGAAAATTCTTATGCATAAATATATGATCATGCAACTACTTTAGCCAATACAACATTCATCCATATCTCACGGAAAATTTCTAGATGCCTTCCATCTCTACCAAGACAACATTGAGATTGTGCACTAATCCAATATGTCAGCATAGAGGTTTCATTCTAGATAAGAAGCAATGGAGAGTTGTATAGCACCATGAGCTACTTACCCATCACATGCATATCTATAGTATATTGTCATTAATGCAAACATTCTATCATGCATAATACATCAAATTAATATAAACAAATGCATAACAAGACAATGACAATTGAATACTTATCTTTATTTGTTTCGTGGGTAGACTCCTTCTTTATCCTTCAGCTTCGTCATCTTCTTCATTCATAATAGCATCGTTTCTTATCCAAATGCTAAGATGGATAAGAGATTCTTTAAGAGTTGAGTCCTTCGTACTCCTCATCACTTGAGGGATCTTCTTTGGATGGTGATATCTTGATCTTCAGTTGCTTGCATCTTCTCTTCTCTTATGAGTTGAGTTTCTTCTTCTTCCCAAAGTCTGTTGAAAGTAATCACTTCCTTTTGGCACACATTCTTCACATCAATGAATGAATCCCATGATCCTAGGAGGCCATTCAAGGAGGTTATCACCACTTCTTCTTCTACTGCTATAATTTGTTCTTTGATTCATTAGAGGAAATTTAAACTCAAAATGGGCCTCCTAAGGAAAATTAATAAAATAATAGTTAAAATAATAAAATAATATTTATTAATTTTGGAGGAAGAAAAGAAAAAACTACTTTTTTGTTTGTATTTTCGACATATCTCCCTATGTTTTTACTCAAATTTCGATCAGGAGAACTCATTGGATGCGGAATTAAGTTTTTCATCCAACAAGTACCCACTTGGCATACTTTTGACAGGCCCCGCTACTCCAAAAACAAGAAATACCTGAAAAATGTCATCATCACATTTTTTCAGCTATTTATTGTTTTTGGGGTAGCGGGGACTGTGAAAAGTATTCCGAGTGGGTACTTGTTGGATGAAAAATTTAATTCCGCATCCAACGAGCTCTCCAACAAAAATTTGAGAAAAAACACAAGGAGATATGTCGAAAATACGAACAAAAAAAGTAGTTTTTTTAATGATACCTATCCCAAAATTTATATTAAAAAATTGTTTAAGAGGTGCTCCCTTTTTGAACTTTAAAGCATTTTGATTGGCTAATACATCATGACATGGAATTTGTATTATTTTTGGAAGACCCATTTTAAATTGAAATTTCCTCTAATGTGAGAGACCCCCGTAAAGTATGACTGTATGGTCCCTGCATTCTGGATCTTCACATTGAGTCAACTATTTTCTCAAAGTCATATTTCGATTTATGTTATTCCCTTCAAATAAATTGGTTAAGGAATCAAACACCTCTTTCAGTGCCTTTATGGAAGACACTTGTGGTGTAAGGCGATCCATGATTGAATCAACAATGATCTTCTTATGTAAGGCTTTGAGCCTGATCTCCCTCTGGAATTGGAACCTCTCTACTCATGTAGGTGTCCAATTCATTTTCTTCAGAGAGATCATATACTTCCGTGATTGGAAGTTTTCAACTTCAACAATCTTATCATCAAGAAGATCTGATAGATCACTTTGAAATAAGAACCTCAAATTAAAATAGCAAACGATTAGATCTTACCGATTTGAGATGTCCATCGTGGTTCTGGAGCTGGATGATCTAGGGTTTGTCAGAGAAACCCTAATTTTTAAAACTTGGAATATTTCAAATCTGATTGGATATAAGTATATATCTCTTCAAGTTGAATTTTCCAATGTACTCCTTTTCTGAAAACAGTGTAGGGAAGCTCCCGAAACAGGAATCCCTAGCTTTCCAATTTCTTCTGCAGAAATGCTTGATACTGTTTCTGTGGTATCTATGAAATTATTACTCCTTTGTGTCTGAAACTTTGCACTGAGTTATCCTCACCTTTCCCTATTCTAAAACCATAGGTTTCATCAGAATCTATTTCACCAATTGGGACTTATGGTCATTTTCCCAAGGTGACTTGTTACAGAACTGTTCAGAATAACAAAGTTGTATGGAATTCCACGTGTCACTGTTTCATCTTCCAGGTCTGAAACTTGGACCACATAAATTAAATTCCATGCAATTTATATTTCATCATTATAAATTTAATTTGGACCTTTGTATCCCAAGATATAGCAATGCTCCCCATGTGTCCTGTTTAGGGATAAATCCTAGAAGAGGTTGGAACCCTAAATTGGAGGAAACATATCTCCAAGAATATAGTGAATATGATGTTGAATTTTGGATACATTGTATATTGGGATGTTATATTTAGCCTATGAAATTTTCAGCTCCTGATCCTTCTCCAATCTCACGATATAGAGAATGTACCAAAACATATCAGTTTTAGTATTTAGAGTTTTTCTAGCTCAGGGTCAAACTAGGGTTTGACTTTCCTGGAGTTTCACCCAACCAAAAATCTTGACCCAGGTCTCTAAAATTCTATTTTAATGATGATAGAAATCCTATGTTGGGCTCATTCAAAAATTCCTCTTCTGTAGAAAGCCCTAATCTCCCATACTTAAAACTAAAAATGCTCGAAATTGAATTCTGCTTCGAAAAAAAGATGCTCCCTTCAATGGAGAGTCATCCTAGCATACTTTTGTTGATGGATTATGGAGAGAGACCCAAAAAGTAAGAATACCTAGCTTCTGCAGCTGCACAATGTCTTCTTCTCAGGTTAGCTTTGATACTATTGAGGCCTGGAAATTCGTAGGCAAGAACAACAACGGATTCTCCCCAGTCAACATTCCCAACTAGCCCATGACTGTTTCATGTAGGGAATCCTTCCGGTTTGCGGTGCGGATACCGTAGGTTAGGTAACAAAAATAAAAGGTTTTACTGGTTACAACTCGGTCCACCATGTATATATTTGTGTTTTTTAGTTTTAAGTATGACATGCAAATGGATATCTAAAAATGCAGATTGATTGAGAATGCAAGGACTGGTCACAATGTGATGCGTAGGTTCTTACCTCTCTTCTTAGACTCTCTTGCATCTAAGTCACACACAGCAAGGAATTAAAACTACCTATCTAAACTATCCCTAGGGAGCAAGATCATCACTTATTAATGAGTAATGTATTTTGTGCATGCATTATGAACACAGGGACTTCACTTAGTGAACATCTCACATAGCACGTACGATCGTGGGATATTAAAGAATACCCTTAATTTCGAGAGATATTGACCCAAACAATTTTTGTTGAAACCCCCTCCTAATACTTAAAACCTACTCCCCACCCCTTTTTATACCTCAATCCTTATAAACCACCCTACCCACCCCCACCTTAAACCCCTCATCCCCCCAATACCTGCGATATATTGGTTCGATTTTTTATAATTTTAAAACCCACAATATGAACTAATGTGATAAGATATTGGTCAGCAAGTGAAGCACCCATGATTATGAAAAACCATAGATAGCTGATACTTCTTTCAAAACACATGAACATTTAAATATATTTGAACAACCAAATAGCCAATTATTTGTGAACAACATTCATTACTCAAAGTGGAAATTTTCATAAAATAAATCAGAGATCATTCATACAAGAACATAGGTTCAAAGAGTTAGAACGGTCTCACAATTAATGGACACAATGATGAAAATGAAATAGTTCCTCTTCAAAAAATCCATAGAATAACATTTGAACATTCCACCAAGATTTCTCCAATAGGAAAACTTTAATTATCTATTGTAAAAGGAAATAGTTCTTCTTACAATATGTCTTCCAATATAACTGGGAAAAAGTCCTTCTCTTCTCTAAATCTTCTATATTTATACAAAAAGAACAAAACTGTTGGGCTGCCCACAAATGACTCTTGGGCTTCCCCAACTTTTCACCTCCCACATTTTTCTTTCATTAAGTGCTTGCATAATTTACAATATAGTACAATAAAATGAATAAAGTGCTCATGAGGAGGGTCCTACTTGACTATTCAAAAGATTCTTCCATACTGAAGCCTCTGAGGCAATGCTTTTGAATTCAGAAGGTTCTAAGAAATGAATATTTATTTCAAATTTAGCAGCCTGATTTCTTATTACTTCTATTGTACCTGCGCTTAGGTGAAGTTGGTCTTCTAACAACTGCACACTAACCATGAAATGAGCTACTTCATTCCTCAGGGTTTTCTCATCTATGGCTTTGATGTGTTGTATCTTTTGTTCATCTTCTTGATATCTTCTTTGCAACATCTCCAAAAACAGGCTATGGTCTGGAAAGGTATCCATTCTCTGTTTAGCCTCAACCTAGTAGCGATTATAAGTGATTAAAAGTCTCTTGAATAATTATGTACAAGCCCCCTTTGTCTTCCTGACAGCCTTCTTGAATTCTTCGGCTTTGTTTATGAAAAAATATGGTAAATCATACTCTTTCCTTAGGGCTTGTTGATATTTTGATGGTAGATGTGCAGGAGTTTCTTCATTCACTTCCAATATCGCCATCCTTCCTGTCAATACTTCTAAGATGTCCTGCAATATGTCTACAAAATATGAAGAGGTTTCAAAAATATCTTCTAGTCGATTATCTACCTGCAATATTTTGCACCTTTCTTCCTCTATGGCTACTTGCAGCTGGTGCATCTTGCTTCTCTGTGCCAGAACATGCTCCTTGAAAGGCTGAAGATTGGCTTGCTATTCCCTGGCCTCTTCTAGAGTTGTTGTTAACGAGGGAACCTGTTCTCTTAGCTCTACAGTCTGCGCCTAATATTTCCATTCATATTCCTCCAAGGTAGCCTTCTATAGCTCCAATTCCCATATCTTACCTAGCAGTTTTCCATTCTTAACTCTTGACATTCCTGCTGCACTTTCTCTAGACTTTCTTGGGCAGTCTCCTTAGATCTCTTCTCTACCTGGAGGAATTGGAGCTCAGCTTTTGAAGACTATATTTCCTGTTGTATGTCTTCAAACTTTCTTTTCAATCTATTATTTTCCTCTCTCTCTCTCTTCTCAGGGTATATTTTAGCTGGGCAGTAGACTTCTTTGACTGTTCAAGATTAGTCATTATTTTATCTACATTGTCCTGAAAAGCATGGATAAATGCAGCCCCAGCTCTGATGGTGAATCTGGGGTCCTTGTTTGTCCCATATACTATAGTTTTATCATTTATCATTTTATCTTACTACCCCCCAGTCTCAACCTTTCTCTCAGTCCTCTTCACTATTCTTTTCCTTTCCCTATCATAAAAAATAGTGTTTAAATCCGGTACCTCCTCCCCTTTCTTCTGTTCAAAATGAATTAGCCTAAGGGTAGGGACCATAGCCTATCTTGTTGTGCTGCCAGTAGCTACCTCAGGATCATGAATATCAAGGTTCCCCAAGTCCTGAGCCTGACTGTCTACAGGATCAAAATTTGATTGCTCTGTCACTATCTCTGTCAGCTTTATCCTTTCTGCTTCCTACTTCTTCAGTTCCTCATCCATCTTTCTTTTATTTTCCTCCTCTTCACTCCGGGTAGCTTATTCCACCTTTCTGGATGCTTCTTGTTTATCTCTTCTATTTTCTTCCTCCTCACCTTTGATCTAGCTTTCGAGTTCCTGTGCTAGTCTCCTAGCATCTTCATTTCTTTTTCTAGTTTCTTCCTCCTCTGCATTTTCTTGCTCATCCTGTCCTTTCTCACCTTTGGTAGTGATTTTCTTTTTAAACCTTATTCTTAAGGACATTATATTTTGTGCATTATAGAGAATGGATTCCTCTCTATCCCAGTGGCTTATGTATTAAAAATGCACATTTTCCTCCCTGCAGTGCTCTGCCACTTTATTTCGGGAATCGTTCCTGTGGAAATTCATTTACCCAAAATGGAATTTCCCCAATTCCTCCATGAATTCCTCATCTTTCTTAACCCTTGTGAATTTATAGCTTCCCAACTTGAATGGTAAAGGAAGCTAAGATAATTTCTTATGTTCAAACAGAAAACTCCCTATGCCATCTAAAAAGACTTGTCTAACTATCTCTCTGTGGACTACATAGTCAGTGGCATATTTTGGCAGTAGTGAGGGTTCTCTGGAGCATCCATACATTATGAAACATAATCCATCCTCTGTTAGATAGTAGTTTGCATATTCCTCAATCACCTGCAATGCTTCCTCTGACATATATTTGCACTCCTTTAAGAATATCAATGTATATAATGGCATGATGAAGTGCTCACACACTTCTCTATAGTGACTGTTGTATTTGTGTGCCCACAATGGCTTGTATGCTGATTAGATTGGTGTTCTCTCTTGGTCCTAGATACAACTTATATTGGGGAAGGGTTGGTTTCATAATATGCAATCAATCAGTATAGATCTCATATAGAACTCTGGTCGCTTCTGGGACACCCCTCCTAATGCTGAGGCGATTTAGGCGGAGAGGTTGTTGGAGACAATGTTTGCCCAGTTGAACACTGCCCCCTGTGTTGCAACATAGAAAATGATAGGCACCCATTTTAACTTGAAACTTTTACCATGGGCCCTCCCGAAAATCCTATTCAGCATTAGGGCAATGAACCTGTAAGGGGTTCTTAGAGTGGCAGTATCATATTCCCTGATCAGCCTAGTTCTAAATTTCTTGCCAGGCACCAGCATTCTCTTCAATGTCTCGACTAGGTCCATCTTAATTTCCTTCAGCCAGTCTTCAGTAAAGTACACTTGTGCTTCTGGTAAGTGGTAGGCCAGTGATACATACCCAGGGCTATAAGCAGCATAACCTTGTTTATCAACATTTGCCAAAATCATGGTGGTTACATATGCCCTGGGCAGAATCCACCCAATCATCTCTGAGCATGGAAAAAGCTCAGGCCTGGTAGCAATTTTCATCAATGCAGATTTCTCTATATTGGCATAGATGCTTTCTTCTTCAAAACCTATGTCAAGTACTTCTCAGCGTGTTATTAATCTGTAAACTTCCCCCCATTTATATTTGGGTTCTATACCAACTATGCATTTGGTGTCCTCGTAGGTGTACTCAACTCTAGTAACAATTTCAACTTTGGTTTCCTCCTCTACTATGGGATCTTTCTTCTTCTGTGTTTAGACATCTTGGATTCTGAAGAATTTCCTTGTCATACATAGAAATTGCTTTTAGGTTCTGTTGAGCCATTCCTTGATAACATTCAAAAAATAGAGAGAAAACGTATGAGCATTTTACCTCGTCTAGGCTAAACATGATTGCCATTATGAAAGTAAAACAAATAATACTCAAACCAAAAGTTCCCACGTAAAATTACTCTGCCCAAAAGGCTAAAACCATCTCACGACCATTATTTGTAGAATTAACTCAAAATATCATGGCCTTTCTAAAACGATGAATATCGCTCTCCTCTCGCTAAGTAGAAAACAATCTCAAAACTGCCTCTCAGCACTACGAACTAAAATGTCACATGAAAAATATGGTGCCTAATCCTATGTGAAGGACACTACAAGCGATAGTGCGCTTAACTCATTGTACGCTCAAAGAAAAAGTAAGAGGAAACTGCTACTCGCACCCAAATCCGCATAGATTACATTCTGAATCCCTAAATTGGTCAGAAGGTTCATACTCGAGCTTGAACATTCTCATCCTAAGCGGGGAGTAACTTTAACATTGCGACCCTGGTTCATACAATGAGGGCAACCAAACAGTAGAAACAAAACCTCGGCATGGCGGAAGAAACCCATGAAAACGCCCTCCCCGGATGGACACACACAGACTCGGGGAAAATGGTGCAGACAGCATAACGACCGTCTACACCGGTTTCCCCAGCAATTGAGTGCGGGCTGCAAACCCATAACGGCCATGGAATAAATCATCATGCAAACCACAAACACCCCCTACCGGGCCGCTAGACCATCTACCTAGAATATATATACATGCCGAGATGGAAAACCTAGGTAACCACTAACCGCAGAGACAAAAAAAACAGTTTGACCAATCGAATGAAAAGGTAAAATGGGCGTAAGGGCCTACCTGGAACTGTGCTGCACGACTGGTGGAGAAAAATCGGTAAACTTCCACACCGGAGCCACCTAGGAGTGAAAGTACCGACAGTGAATGCGTTGGTCTACTCGAATGATAACGATAGCACGGAGAAATCACCAAAAAAAAAAAACAATAAAATAAAATAAACCCCAACCCCACTATATATGCCATGTTCAACATGCAATCGGCGGGAGAAAAATAAAATCAATCGGGAGGCAAACGACTATGGGATCGGCGATCCTGTCAACATCGGCTCCACAACAGTGGATGATAAAACAACTAGGAAACCCGCAATGGCATCGGTGGAGAAACAAATCAAAACTCGCATCGGAGCTCACGAGACTAACGCTTCGGATCAATAGATGGTTAGAGAGCTGCAACAACAAAACCATAAAAGAAATCAAGTTCCGCAGACCAGCAAAAAATGGAGTAAAAACAAACATGACTTTGGCCAAAAAATAACGGTCACATAGAAAAAAAAATCAAACTATAGCGGAAGATAGTGCTCTCTAAAGCCGCAATGACGAAAGCCGAAATCCAAAGGATCTACGAATAAAAAATGGCGGGGATCAGAAGAGGATAAAACAACTCTCGAAAAACTTCGTAGTACCTTATCCGCAATGGTGGAAGATGTATAGACAAAGGTTCTGACAGGATCTCAAAAAAACTTCCGATAAAGAAAAATGCATCGAATACCAAATACACTTGACTCAGACTTGATGTCCTTTTCTTTTCTGCGACGACGGGTGTAAAAATAACCGGACTCCCGACTCAAAAATATCACATGCTTCCAATGGCAAGGCAAAATCAATTCAAACCATAAAAAATCACTGGCATCAAAGTAATATTTGTGCAAACATCAAGCAAAACCAAAAATCTAAGCAAAACAAATTAAAGGAGGGTCCCAAAAATTTTTGAATTTTGGGAGAATTGTTGCAGTTGCAACAATTGGCGAGTACCTAGTGAACCGCAGATTTTTGAATCAAATTCTTCTCGGTAAAAGACTGTTTAATCATTTAGCTCATAAGTTGAATACTTCTAGATGCTTGTATTCCTAAGATGGAAAACACATGCATTTGAATCATTGAGGACAGTCCATTCTTTGGAAATGGGAACACCCAAAATATTTGAAAGTCTGGATAACTCTTTTGAGGGTTAGTAGGTGAGTTTTATTTTACCTCTGTCTTTGGGTAGTTTCTATCTTGGACACCACAGGATCGTAACATATGGTAAACATAACTATTCATTTGTTCCTCATTCCCATGCCAATTGCACTTTTGTGCTGTTTGAACTTTTGTTCTCTTGAGGCCTCCATATGCCTTTCTTTCTGAACTTTATTCAGGCTCTTCTATCCATAGTGTCCTTTTGTGTGAGAGATGTATTTACTTTTTAGCTCATGGATGGAGAACAACTTTTGGCAGATTGATATTCATGTTTCTAATACTTTTCTTTGATATATGTATTGCTTCTTTTAGGAGTTTTGACTCTTAACATCCTTTAGGCTTTTGAAATCATGGCACAGGATCATTTATATATAATAGACTATTTACCTTGGTTCCTTTCCGTTGGTCTTTTGCTATCACTCCCTAGGACATCTTAGATGTGAAATGGATGGAGCCTTGAAATAGTATTTGAGACCTCTGAATTCTGAGTTATTTTCCAGGGTTAAGTAGGACTTCAATGAGTGCATAGCCATTTAGAAAAACTACTTGAAGAAATTATAACATTTCAAAATAAAACGCACAGTCTTATCCCAAATATTTCAGTTAATTGAGAACCCTGATGCTTTCCATGCAACCAAAAGTTTTCCTCTTTTATTCAAAAACAAACCAAAATAACCAGAAATAAAAGCAGTAAATCAAAGTAAAACTACGTCAAATTATTTATATACAAGGTAATCAAATCAAAAGAAAAATAAAATTCGAGAACCAACACTACCTGATCAGTTCTGTTCCCACCCCTAAAAATCTATCAACTTATGAGTCAAGGGTCTAGGCTTGATTGCAGATGTGAAATACCTAACCGTGATCTAATTTTGCTATTTTTGAAACCGAAACTATGTCTACCGATTTACAATCACTCCCAACAGCCTGTGAAAATTGAAGGAGATCAGGTTGAGTGTCAGTCATATTGTTGGCCTCTTCTGATGCATGATATCTTAGTTCAAGATTTGTAAGATAATTCCCCAAAACAGAATTAGCAGATTCATTTCCTTCTTCCAACTTAGTGATAGTGTGTTTCATGTAAGGTTCCCTTAACATTTTGATCCGATTTGGGACCCCCTTATGAGGAAACCATAAATGTGACCAATCTAAAGCAAAATACCCGTTTAACCTTGCGGACCAGTCTTGGTTCAGAATAAGTCCATATTCGTTCGGTATGTCAGCCACCACAATATCAATAAATTGACATATCTTGTTATTTGCAGATAAATGAATGAGAACATTCTCCATTTCCCCCACTACTTTGACACTGGTTCTATCTAATTGAGTAACTTCCCAAGCAGTAGGTGTTGGCTGCCCATTAATTTGTTTGCAAACTGCGAGTGGCATAATGTTCACTTATGATCCATAATCTACCACACAATGATGCACCTTATGGTTCAAAATTTCCAGAGTCAAAAGGAAAGGTGGGGTTCTAACTTTCCCTTCCCCAATTGATTCGACATCTTCCTCCACAAGTTGGTTTTTGGTGGGTATCTCTTCCTCTGGTTCTTTAGTATTTTCAATATTTTCTTTGTTAACACCTACATGGTCATCAATAGGCTTAAAAGGCTTGTTTATTTGCTTCGGATCTTAGCTGATAATGGTAATTTTAGGTACTTTGTCATCAACATTGTTGTTTGGTTGTTTCCTGACATTCTCTTGCAACTTCTTAATCTTTGATATTATTGAATTGTCTTTATTTACCAAATTCGGGTCTTTTTTTGTCATTGGTATATTCTCAGGTTTAAGAGTACATTTTTCTGTATCAAATAGTAAGACACAATCCCATAAAAACATGGTATCATTTTCTTGTTTTTCTATGGTCTTATTACCTTTTTCCTCCTCATCACTGTCCTCAGTCAATTTAGAGTCCAAGAGCTGATTCATTACCGATGTCATTGAATTTAACCATTGAGGACAATTCTTTTTAGAATGAGGTTGTTGGTGAAAAGTGCAGAAATTATCCATCCCTACCTCTGTCAGATTCATTGATGCTGAACCGTGCAGAGGGGTCTTGAATCGGTTGTTATCTTCCCTTTTTTTTAGTAAGGTTTATAAGCTTTCTGAGCTTCTTTTCCTTTCTCCAAATCTATTATTCTGTTGGAAAGATTTTGCATCATCTTTAACATTCCCTCAAAATCATGTAATTGCTCCTCTTTAGGTTTAGACAGCAATAAGGTTCTTTTCCTAGACGTTTTTCTCTAGATTGCTCGGGATAATCTTCTATACTTTCCTTTTCATCCTCTATGCTTTATTATTCTTCATAATTCTCTGCTAACGTAGGATTAACCTGAGATTTTGTGAATATAGCCAAATCCGGACCTAAAGCTGAGGTATAATACTCAATTAGAACTTTATCAAGAAGGCCTAACAATTACAGAGAAGTTTTTTAGGTAAGCAAAAAATCTTTGAGTGAAATTGTGTACCTTCTCATTCCTTTCTTTTTTTAAAGCGCCCAAACCTTTCATTAGTGCTGCATGCATCTTTTGGGCTATATATTTTCTTGTGAAAATCCTTTCAAAGGTATCCCAATCTGGGATAGAGTTTGCTGGAAAACCAAAGTACCATGATGTTGCTGCTCCTTTAAGGGTGTGTGGAAAAAGTCTACAAACAACATCCTCATGTTCCCCAGCCCTTAATCCTTCTATCGCCAAATAGAAAATTTGCAAATGGTCATCTACTACAACCTTCTCATTTCGATCAAACTTAGGCAGCAACTTCTCAAAAGCTTGAGGTAAACCATGCAACGACGGTGTTAGTTTCAAGGGTGATCTGGATTTCTAATGCGATGGTGGATTTTGTGGGTTAGGATGGTTTGCATTTACACCTACCATGAGCCTAGGTGTAGAATGAGGAGGTGAATGAACATGAGTATTAACAAGTGAACCGTAAGGTGTATCTGGGCCAACTTGATTCAAAGGCTGCACAACTTTTTGTAAGACTATTTCTACAAGTTCTTCCAAATCTCCAATCAACACTGATTCTTCCAAGATGGGACGGTCTTTATTCTTGTATTCTCTTTGGGGTAAATCAGGGATAATGGGTAATCCTCCAATACTCTTTACATAATCCCATGTGTGTCTTCTCAAATCATTTACCACTTGGTTGTCCACAACAAACAAATGTTCTCTATTTTCCTTAGTATTTGGATCAGGAAAACTGCTTTCAAAATTATCACTGGTGGAGTTATTTCGAGGAAATGGATTTCCTCGGCCAGCCATGCACTGGCGGCCCTCCTTCTAGTGCCAGAAACTGTTGAGGCCTGGAAATTCGTAGGCAACAACAACAAGGGATTCTCCCCAGTCAACATTCCCAACTAGCCCCTGACTGTTGGGTGTAGGGAATCCGTCCGGTCTGTGGTCCGGCTACCGTAGGTCAGGTAACAAAAATAAAAGGTTTTACCAGTTACAGCCCGGTCCACTGTGTATATTTTTGTGTTTTTTAGTTTTAAGTATGACATGCAAGTGCCTATCTAAAAATGCAGATTGATTGAGAATGCGAGTGGTCACAATGTGATGCGCAGGTTCTTACCTCTTGTCTTAGACTCTCTTGCATCTAAATCACACACAACAAGGAATTAAAACTACCTATCTAACCTATCCCTAGGGAGCAATATTATCACTTATTAATGAGTAATGTATTTTTTTCATGCATTATGAAAAAGCACATATAGCTGATACTTCTTTCAAAACACATGAACATTTAAATATATTTGAACAATGAGATAGCCAATTGTTTGTGAACAACATTCATTACTCATAGTGGAAATTTTCATAAAATAAATCATAGATCATTCATACAAGAACATAGGTTCAAAGAGTTAGAATGATCTCATAATTAATGGACACAAAGTTGAAAATGAAATAGGTCCTCTTCAACAAATCTATAGCATAACATTTGAACATTCTACCAAGCTTTCTCCAACAGGAAAACTGTAATTATCTATTGCAAAATGAAATAGTTCTTCTTACAATATGTCTTCCAATCTAACTGGGAAAAAGTCCTCTTATCGAAATCTTCTATATTTATACAAAAAGAACAAAACTGTTGGGCTTCCCACGAATGACTCTTGGGCTTCCCCAAATTTTCACCTCCCACAATTTTCTTTCATTAAGTGCTTGCAAAATTTACAATATATTACAATAAAATGAATAAAGTGCTCATGAGGAGGGTCCCGCTTGACTATTCAAAAACTTCTTCCATGCCGAAGCCTCTAAGGAAATGCTTTCGAATTCGGAAGGTTCTAAGAAATGAATATTTATTTCGAATTTAGCAGCTTGATTTCTTATTAATTCTGTTCTGGATGTGCTTAGGCGAAGTTGGTATTCTAACAACTACACACTAACCACAGAATGAGCTTCTTCATTCCTTAGGGTTTGCTCGTCTATGGATTTGGTGTGCTGTATCCTTTGTTCATCTTCTTGATATCTTCTTTGCAACATCTCCAAAAACAGGCTATGGTCTAGAAAGGTATCCATTCTCTATTCAGCCTCAACCTGGTAGCGATTATAAGTGATTAAAAGTGTCCTGAAGAATTCTACACAAGCCCCCTTTTCATTCTTGACAGCCTTCTTGAATTCTTTGGCTGTGTTTATGCCAAACTCCAATAAATCATAGTCTTGCCTTAGGGCTTGTTGATCTTTTGATGGTAGATGTGGAAGAATTTATTCATTCGCTTCTAATCTCTCCTTCCTTCCCATCAGGACTTCTAAGATGTCCTGCGATCTGTCTACAAAATATGAAGAGGTTCCCAAAATATTTTCTAGCCAATTATATACCTGCAACATTTTGCACGTTTCTTCCTCTATGGCTACTTGCCGCTAGTGCATCTTGCTTCTCTGTGCCAGAACTTGCTCCTTGAAAGGCTGAAGATTGGCTTGTTGTTCCTTGGCCTCCCCTAGAGCTGCTGTTAATGAGGCAACCTGTTCTCTCAGCTCTGCAATCTGCCCCTGATATTTCCTTTCATATTCCTCTAAGGTAGCCTTCTTTAGCTTCAATTCCCCTATCTTACCTAGCAGCTGCTCCTTTTCCATTCTTACTCTTGACATTCCTGCTGCACTTTCTCTAGACTTCCTTGGGCGGCCTCCATAGATCTCTTCTCTACCTGGAGGAATTGGAGCTCAGCTTTTGAAGACTTGATTTCCTGTTGTATGTCTTCAAACTTTCTTTTCAATCTATTATTTTCCTCTCTCTCTCTTCTCATTGTATCTTTTAGCTGGGCAGTAGACTTCTTTGACTGTTCAAGATCAGTCATTATTCGATCTACATTGTCCTCAGAAGCATGGATCAATGCAGCCCTAGCTCTGACGGTGAATATGGGGTCCTTGTTTGTCCCATATACTACATTTTTATCATTTATCATTTTACCTAACTACCCCCCAGTCTCGACCTTTCTCTCAGTCCTCTTCACTATTCCTCTTCACTATTCTATTCCTTTCCTTATCATAAAAAATAGTGTTGAAATATGGTACCTCCTCCCCTTTCTTCTGTTCAAAAGGGATTAGCCTAAGGGTAGGGACCATAGCCTGTCATGTTGTACTGCCAGTAGTTGCCTCAGGATCTTGAATATTAGGTTTCCCCAAGTCTTGATCCTGACTATATGTAGGATCGGAAGTTGATTGCTCTGTCACTGTCCCTGTCAGCTTTAGCCTTTCTGCTTCCTGCTTCTTCAATTCGTCATCCATCTTTCTTTTCTTTTCCTCCTCTTCACTCTTGACAGCTTCTTCTTCCTTTCTAGCTGCTTCTTGTTCAGCTCTTCTCTTTTCTTCCTCCTCACCTTCGAGCTAGCTTTCGGCTTCCTGTGCTAGTCTCCTAGCATCTTCATTTCTTTTTCTAGTTTCTTCCTCCTCTACCTTTTCTTGCTCATCCTATCCTTTCCCTCCTTTGGTGGTGATTTTCTTTTTAAACCTTCTTCTTAAGGCCGTTATATTTTGTGCACTGTGAAAAATGGATTCCTCTCTATCCCAGTGGCTTGTGTATTCAAAATGCACATTTCCCTCCATGCAATGCTCTGCCACTTTATTTTGGGAATCGTTCCTGTGGAAATTCATTTCCCCAAAATGGAATTTCCCCAATTCCTCCACAAATTCCTCAGCTTTCTTCACCCTTGTGAATTTATAACTTCTCAACCTGAATGGTAAAGGACAGTAAGCTGCTTTCTTATGTTCAAACAAAAAAATCCCTATGCCATCTAAAAAGACTTGTCTAACTTCCTGTTTGTGGACTACATAGTTAGTGGCATATTTTGGCAGTAGTGAGGGTGATCTGGAGCATCCATACATTCTGAAATACAATCCATCCTCTATTAGATAGTAGTCTGCATATTCCTCAATCACCTGCAATGCTTCCTCTAACATACAGTTGCACTCCTTTAAGAATATCAATGTATATAATGGCATGACAAAGTGCTCACACACTTCTCTATAGTAACTGTGGTATTTGTGTGCCCACAGTGGCTTGTATGTTGAGTAGACCGGTGTTCTCTTCTGGTCCTAGATACAACTCAGAATGAGGAAGGGTTGGCTGCATAATATGCAATCAATCAGTATAGAGCTCATATAGAACTCTGGTCTCTTCTGGGACACCCCTCCTAATGCTGATGCGATGCAGGATGAGAGGCTGTTGGAGACAATGTTTTCCCAGTTGAACACTGCCCCCTGTGTTACAACATAGAAAATGATAAGCACCCATTCTAACTTGAAAATTTTACCGTCGGCCCTCCCAAAAATCCTGTTCAGGATCAGGGAAATGAACCTATAAGGGGTTCTTCGAGTGGTAGTATCATATTCCCTGGTTAGCCTAGTTCTAAATTTCGTGCCAGGCACCAGCATTCTCTTCAGTGTCTCAACTAGGTCCATCTTAATTGCCTTCAACCAGTCTTCAGTCAAGTACACTTGTGCTTCTAGTAAGTGGTATGCCAGTGATACATACCTAGGGCTATAAGCAGCATAACCCAGTTTATCAACATTTGCCAAAATCATGGTGGTTACATTTGCCCTGGGAAGAATCTACCCAATCATCTCTGAGCATGCAAAAAGCTTAGGTCTGGTAGCGATTTTCATCAATGCAGATCTCTCTATATTGGCATAGATGGTTTCTTCTTCAAAACCTATGTCAAGTACTTCTGGGCATGTTATTAATCTGTAAAATTCCCCCCATTTATATTCGAGTCCTATACCAACTATGCATTTGGTGTCCTTGTAGGTGTACTCAACTCTGGTAACAATTTCAACTTTGGGTTCCTCCTCTACTACGGGAGCCTTTCTTCTGTCGTTTAGACATCTTGGATTCTAAATAATTTCCTTGTCATATAGAGAAATTGCTTTTAGGTTCTGTTGAGCCATTCCTTGATAACATTCAAAAAATAGAGACAAAATGTATGAGCATCTTACCTCGTCTAGGATAAACATGATTGTTGTTATGAAAGTAAAACAAACAATACTCAAATCAAAAGTTCCTGTGTAAAATTAGTCTGCCCAAAAGGATAAAACCCGATCACGAGCATTATTTGCAGAATCAACTCAAAATAGCATGGCCTTTCTAAAACAACGAATATGATCTCTCTCCTCTCACTAAGTAGAAAACAATCTCAAAACCCCCTTTCAGCCCTATGAACTAAAATGTCATGCAGAAAATATGGTGCCTAATCCCAGGTGGAGGACACTGCAAGCGATAGTGAGCTTAACTCATTGTACGCTCAAAGAAAAAATAAGAGGAAACTACTACTCACATCCAAATCCGCATAGATTGCATTTTGAATCCCTAAATTGGTTTGGAGGATCATACTCGAGTTTGAACAGTCTTGTAGCTAGGGTTTTCACCCTAGCTTGTGCTGATGAGCACCTACTAAGGAAGCTGGAATCCTTAGTAGCAGTTCAATGATGTAAACAAAAATAAATTGAAATAAAGACTAAGCTAAAGCAGTAAAAAGTAAAGAACATGAAGCAAAAACAGTAAAGAAATGTATAATAGTGATTTTTATTGATATTACCTCCAATGAGGAGGTTGGTGGAGTCCGTTGCGCTGGTCCGATGTC
>LPNX011063296.1:89057-114046 GCA_001517045.1 Pseudotsuga menziesii
ACAAGTCTCATCCTAGGTGGGGAGTAACTTCAACATCACGACCCTGGCTCATAAAACGAAGGTGACCAAATAGTAGAAACAAAACCTCGGCATCCCGAAAGAAACCCATGAAAATGCCCTCCTCGCATGGCCACACACAGACCAGGGGAAACTGGTGTGGACAGCATAATGGCTATCTGTACTAGTTTCCCCAACAGTCGAGTGCAAGCTGCAAACCCATAACGTCTATGGAAGAAATCATCATGCAAACCACAAACACCCCCTACCAGGCCGCCAGACCATCTACCTAGAATATATATACATGCCGTGATGGAAAACCTAGGTAACCACTACCAATAGAGACAACAAAAATAGTTTGACCAATCAAACAAAAAGATAAAACAGGCATAAGGGCCTACTTGGCATTGTACTGCATGACTGGTGGAGAAAAACCGATAAACTTCCACGGTGGAGCCACCTAGGAGCGAAGGTACTGACAGCGAATGCGTTTTTCTACTCAAACGATAATGATAGTGTGGGGAAATTGCCAAAAAAAAACAATAAAATAAAATAAACCCCAACCCCACTATATATGCCACGGTCAACATGCAATCGGTGGGAAAAAATAAAATCAATCAGGAGGAAAACGACTATGGGATCGGCTATCCTATCAACATCACCTCTACAACAATGGATGATAAAACAACCAGGAAACCCACAATGGCATAGGTGGAGAAACAAATCAAAACTCGCATCGAAGATCGTGAGACTAAGGCTTCGGATCAATAGATTGTTAGAGAGCCGCAACGACGAAACCATAAAAGAAATCAAGTTCTGCATACCGGCAAAAATTGGAGTAAAAACAAACATGACTTCGGCCAAAAAATAACAGTCATGCAAAAAATAAAATCAAACTACAAAGGAAAGATAGTGCTCTCTAAAGCCGCAACAGCGAAAGCTGAAATCCAAAGGATCTGCGAATAAAAAACGGCGGGGATCGGAAGATGATAAAACAACTCTCAGAAAACTTCATAGTACCTTCTCCACAATGGTGGAATACGTATAGACAAAGGTTTAGATGGGATCTCAAAACAACCGCCGATAAAGAAAAATGCATCGGAGACCAAATACACTTGACTCGGACTTGATGTCTTGTTCTTTTCTGCAACGACGGGTGTGAAGATAACTGGACTCCCTACTCAAAAATATCACATGATTCCGATGGAAAGGAAAAATCAATTCAAACCATAAAAAATCACTGGCATCAAAGTAATCTTTGCGCAAACATCAAGCAAAACCAAAAAGCTGAGCAGAACGAATTAAAGGAGGGTCCCAAATTTTTTTGAATTTTGGGAAAATTGTTGCAGTTGCAACAAATACCATGTTACATTTTTATCATTCAAGCTAGCATTATGATATTAGGATCTTTAACTGAGAGAATAACATGCACAGTAATAAAACACAAGAGACAAGAGACACAAATAATTTTCCTTGGGGAAACCATAAAGGAGAAAACCCTACAACTTCTTCAGAGATAGAATCAGCACCAAAAGTAAAACTCGAAAACATAAAGATGATCTCCCGATAGCAGTAGTCTCTCTCTTGTCCCAGCAACTTCTCTCTCAGTCATGCGCCCCAATGAGTGAGTGTGTATGTGATAAATAGAGAGGCTCATTGTCTATTTGTATTATTTCGTTCACTTGAAACCCACTCCAACATGTCATCCTCACTTAACAATTACTTACTAGAGCCGACATCTTTAGGAGTGTCTAATAACCCTAGTTCCCCACAACTTGTGGGGACTTTGCCTCCTCCAACCAATAAGGAGGGTTATCCTTAACACAATGCTAGGGACTATTTCCCCAACTTACAATGACTCACCTAGGGTTGAATTCTCTAGGATAGACTAATAACCCTAGGGCCCCACAACTGCGGGGACTTTAACCCTTGACCAATAGGATGGTTACCCACAATGACATGAAATGACTTGTCTACATTATACAACCTCTCGATAGGAACATCGCGGCATGACATGACTATAGTACATTATAGACACATCCCGGAATAAACCTCATGGTACAATACATAAGATATATGGATGAATACATTATGAAGTTACAAATACATTAACAATGGCTACATGATTCTTATATGTTACTAAGTCATATATTTAAGAAATCCATCATTTGAACCTGTATTAACAATATCACTCATTTCTAGAATGAAAATAAAATAGATGTATAATTAGAGTAAAATTTATAATGCCAATAAAGGCACTACAACTTAAAAGGGGACATTCAATAATTTTATTTTTAATATTTCATAAAAAATAATGCAAAATTTGTAACAACTTTACAGGTGAAGGTCCCCATAGAAAATAAAATCTAATATATTATTACAATGAAACAAAATGAATGACATTATTTTTAAATAAGGTTAAGGGCACTCTTGAAGTATAAGACTATATTTTTCTTTTAATGTGTTACGTAATCCTATTCACATACCGCCATTAGGCCATAGAACACCAGCTATCCGATGGTATATCAGCAACCAATGGGTGAAATATACAACACAATGAGAAGAACCATGAACATAAACAAAATGCATTGAAAAAAAAACATATGCAGATGTATAACAAATGAAAGTACAACAGAAGAAAAATGGTTCATTCAATAAATTCAATATGCTCATAATAATTCTGAAACAAATTACATTATATAGTTAAATTCAAGAGAGCACTTATCTTGAAAATGAGCTGCCTCGCAACTAGCTATGTCACTACAACGTTCCACCCAACCAAAGGCCAGGTGTTCTCATCAATATCAACACAACTTCCACCCCTGAGATAGGCATGATTTCCACAAGGAAAAGGGGAAACACAGCCTCACACATAGCCAAATACAAATCAAGGTTCAAGCCAATCTACAATTGGGTTTATTAGGATGCTAAGGAAATAGAAAGGAAGAATTTCTAAGCTAATGAGCTCAACCCCAAATCTATGGACACCTACATAAGATATAAGTTAGCTTGGCCTCCACAATACCTACACAACCAACACAAGGAAGTATTCCCTTCACTGCTACACAATCCCTCGGGCCATACCTTCCCTTCTATTTCTCTTTAGGGTGTGCATAGAAAAATAACCAGCCCCTCTTGATCCTTTGTGAGGTTCCTCTCTTCACTAGGAATATCAAGCCATTTTTTGGCCCCTTCCACTCCTAAGTCTTTCGTACCAAAATAGGGATGCACATAACAAGAAAATACAAATGTTGGGTATCTAGAAAAATGTTTGGCAACCAAAAATGAAATTTGAGATGGGGATATCAAACCTGGGTTAGAAATTCAATTTTATAAAATTTTCTTGGGAACTACAAGGAAAAAAATCCCTCCCCAAACCCCCAAATTGTGAATATCCCTTCCCTACAACTGAACAATACAAAAACAAGTTCCTAGTACTTGATAAAAATGAGGAAAACCTTAGGGAAAATGCACCAACTAGCTCCAGTTGCGTGAGGAAGAAAAAAACATGGGTGAAGAATGGAATGGGCACTAGTTTATGGGTGTTAACTTTCCCCATAAGAAAAAAATAATTTTTAAAAAATGATGGCTTTCCCCAATATGAATTAGACTGCCATACATCTTCAAGTCCCACGGCAATAACTACCTCAACCAACTTTTGGAATAATTAAATGATTGGGTGCATAAGACGAAATGGGCAGTTGATTGTGGGTTATCCCATTGAAATTTCGCTCAACACTATTGGCTCAAGGGTTTGAATAATTTCCCTCCCCATTCCTTGTGAAATATTGCCCCCATCTCTTTGCTGCAATAAATAGCTAGTTGTGGGTAATTTATTAAATTGTATTTTTTACATGATGTCTCACTTTATATTGTTCCTAGATCGAATGAGAACCATAGGTATCAATTTTTAATTTTTGATACATAAAAATCTAAATCGATGGCGAGGCCTTAGCCTTGAGCCCCTCATAATGATTTAATAATGATATTTACATCATGTACAATTTTAACAGAGTGGGGCCAAAACCACGATATTACACCTGTGTTCTATTGTTTGATCTATTTATGTCTTTGGATTATTGATGAGATATATGTGCACTGTAATTTAGCATTAAAGTTGTAAAATTCAATTTTCTTCATATTTGCTCAATTACTAACAAAACTATGGTCCCACTTTGGACAATGAATATGGAAACTTGAGGAGACGATGAAAGCTTCTTCAGTTGCCCTTCCTCACCATTCTCATGTGTCATCAAGAGACATTTTTCTTCCAATTATAAGTACTTCTATGATGTTATAAACTAATTACACGTTGTTATGGTTACATGATTCTTATATGTTTCTAAGTCATAAATTTAATAAATCCACCATTTGAAATTGTATTAAGAATATCACTCATTTCTAGAATGAAAATAAAAGAGATGTATAATTAGAGTAAAATTTATAATTCAAATAAAGGCACTACAACTTAAAAGAAGACATTAAATAATTTTATTTTTAATATTTCATTAAAAATAATGCAAAATTTGTAACTAGTTTATAGGTGAAGGTCCTCATAGAAAATAAAATCTAATATATTATTACAATGAAATGAAATGAATGACATTATTTTTAATGAAAGTTAAGGGAATTTTGAAGTATAAGACTGCATATTTTTTTGTAATGTGTTACGTAAACCTATTCACATACCATCATTGGGACATACAATTCCATCCCATGGTATATCAACAACCAATGGGTCAAATATAAAACACAACAATAAGAACCGTGAACATAAACAAAATGCATTGAAAACAATATATATATGCAGATGTATAACTAATTGAAATATAACAGAAGGAAAAACATTCATTCATTTCATTCAATATGCTCATAATAATTCTTAAACAAATTACACTACATAGTTAAATTCAAGAGAGAACTTATCTTGAAATTGAGCTGCCCCGGAACTAGTTATGTTGCTGCAACGTTCCATCCAACAATAGGCCAGTTGTTCTCATCAATATCTCAACAAAAATTCCACCCCCGATGTGGGCATGATTTCCACAAAGAAAAGGGGAACAATAGGATCACACATAGCCAAATACAAACCAAGGTTCATCCAAACCAATCTACAATTGGGTTTATCACGCTGCTAAGGAAGTAGAAATGAAGCATTGCTAAGATAGTGAGATCAACCATAGAGATATGGACATATCCACAATATATTTTTAGTTTGGATTCCACAATACCTACACACCCAACACAAGGAAGTATTCCCTTCACTGCTATACAATCCCTTAGGGCATACCTTCCCTTGTACTGCTATTTAGGGTGTGCATAGAAGAATATTGAGCCCCTCTTGATGCTTTGTGAGGTTCCTCTCTTCACTAGGTTTATCAAGCCAATTCTGGGAATCTTCCACTCCTAATTCTCTCATACGAAAAGAGGGATGCACATAATAGCAAAATACAAATGCTTGGTATGTAGAAAAATGTTTGGCAACCAAAAATGAAATTTCAAATGGGGAGATTAACCCTGGGTGAGAAATTCAATTTCAGAAAATGTTCTTGTGCACTACAATAGAAAAAAAAACCTCTCCAAAACCCCAAATCATGAATCTTCCTTCCAAGTCACTGAGAAATACAAAAATGAGTTCCTAGCAATGGAGAAAAATGAGGAAAATTGCAGACAACAATAGGGAAAATGCACCAGCTAGCTTCAATTGCGTGAGGAAGCAAAAAACATGGTTGAAGAATAGAATGGGAACCAATTTATGGGTGTTAAATTACCCCATAAGCAAAAATTCATTTTTCAAAAATGATGCCTTGCCCCAATACGAATTGGACTTCCATAGCTATTCCATTCCCAAGGCATTAACTACCTGTTGGCCTCTTTTTCTGAACTAGGCCAATAAGGAGGTTTTGTCCACACAATCAGCTTAAAGCAGCGTCTGGTGTGTTTGACTTAACAAAACCTCGCAGGTTGTGGTCCTGCTACCAGCTGATTTTTCTCTTAAGGAGAAATTAAAATCAGCAAAATCTAACCTATACTAATGTTATTTCTATCTAAGTAAGTCCTATAATTAATTTCTACTATCTAAACTATCTAATGTTGCTTTCTTAAGGAAAGACTCTGATTTTGAGAAGTTTTCTGAATATGAAAAACTTATATAAAGTATGCAAGTTGATTTAACAGCTGTTAATTAAACTATATCAAAATAAAATTTAAACTGAACTATTCTATCTATTCTAATTATCCTATCTTAGTTGAGAGCGTATTTAAAGACTAGATTAATTATTAATTGATAAAAGATTAACAAAAACACTAGAACACAATTTAAATAGAAACATTTAAATTATGAATACTAAGTCACTCTGTTATATAACAACAGAAACAACAAAATAATTGAAAATAAACAATTATTCTAACTTTCTGAGATTAATTAATAATTAATTTTCAACATAGCGAATTGAACTTAAAGATAACGTCTATTATAAAATCACTGTCAACATACAAATGAAATTTTAAACAGACAGAAGAGTATATCATTATAGCTTAAGTTTATTGTAAAAATACTAATAAACACAATCATAATGATATGTTCATTCAAATTGCTATCTTGAGTTGATAAAGTGAAAAATGTAATTAAACATCAGTATATCAAAGCACACTATGTTAATATTAAGAAAGAATATAATCCTGAAATATATATATAATATATCCAAAAACAAAAAATACCAGTAACGGTATCAGTCTGTAGATGTCCAGTAGTATTCACATCCAAAGGTTCAACTTCAGGAATGAAATTACCCCAGCAACAAAATATAATTCCAGTACGTTTTCTTCAAACACTCCATCGCCGAGTTCATCAAAACTCCTAACTTATATACTACTATGATTCAGTTTTCCACATTAATGTACCTGCAGTATCATAGGGTTCTTCTAACTAAAAAGAGAATCTAATCTCTTATATCACACCTGTCACTATAAACAAAAAACGAGTAGCATGAGTCCAAGAACTTGGAAGATTATTGGTAATTGTTGAAAGTCCAGCTCGTAACAAATAGCCACATCTCCATGCCAACGTATTAACCACATCCTGAAATTCTGTAAAGGAATGAGGATAAACCCACCTACATTCAACCAAGGAAGAATCTCATTAAAGCTGTTTATAATAAATTTAACAGAATAAACTAAGATTTTTAATGCATGCCTGTAAAATCTGCGATTTTATAGGCATGTATTACAAAACATGTCATTACCTGTTTAATAGAAAATATGATCCAGGAAAATGAGAATAACCTTCATGTTCTACTTTGAAGAGAGATAACTCTTCGTGCTTCAGTCAACTTAGCCTTTAACCTGACAATCTTTACGTTTTGTTTTTCAATTCTTTCAAGTAGGTGTTGGTTTGTACTTATTATTGACTTCTTTGATTTTTTATACTGATTCTTTTTAGCGCTTACCTCTTTCCATCTGTGGATCCAATCCAGTAACTATTCTCTAAATGTTTTATTTTCCTCTTCTAACAACGCTGTACTGCATAGGAAATGCTTGAGTTTACCCTTTAACTCCGTAATTTTATCATGGTATGCATTATCTAGTATATGCTGCAGAGTCTCATCTTCATTGGTTACCTGAGGAGAAATAGGGCTGTCAATATACTGACTAGACGATGGTTCAGGGTCTACAATACTTGTGTCTATACCTGGTTGAGTAATCTCGGCCTTGCCTGATTTTGCATCATTACCCTGTACGAAAGTAGGATTATTTACATTAATTGTATCAGGGAAAGATGACGGGATGTCATCTTCAATATTGACGACTGCAGCTTGAGAAGCCTGTTGATTAACTATAGGACCCGAAATCGTATGGGTACTGTACATGCTCCTCGTAACCCTTCTTGAAAACGATAGGTTTTCAAAACCAAACCCTTCCTTATCACAACAAATCTAAGCAAGATGATCTAATCTATGCATAGATTCTCTGCTATACTCATCAGGTTTGTTTGTTTCAAACAGATCTTCACATTCAAAATCATTATCAGTTTCACTTTTGGTTAATCTTTCTTCTATTTCTGTAGGGGTGCTATCATTTTTACCAGATAAGGGTTGATCAAAGACTGCTTTAGAATCGCAAGGGACAGTATTCATGTCATTATGATTACTAACCCCATCGTTTATGGGGATATTGACTTCCTCGAATCCTTTAACCTCTGATACAGTTTCAGAAGTATTATTAACCTCAGATTTTATGGCTTTTCGTTTCTTACGAATTTGTGGGGAGAGATTCGGCCAGTACTGTGTTGGCCCCAATTGACAGTCGGTTAAAAAACTATCCCATGACTTGCCATTTGCAGATAATTGATATTGCAATATAACTTTTATTAACCCATGGTGGAAAAGGCTTCTGTCGGGATTACTAAAACTTCTAACAGCTTGAGACATCTTTTTTAAACTTTGCAACAAATAGAATGACAAATTGAGTTTACAACCTTGTACCGCTAATAGCAATCTTAAATGGTAATAGTGCAGATGGGAGAAATGTCCGTCACAGGACACGTACCTTACCAACATCTCATAGTAAACTCTCCATTCGGGCTTCAAAAACCTAACAAGGACACCTACTTTCAGCTTGGTATCCTTCGGCAAAGGCAGCAAGAGAGATAAACACCTCTTCTTATTTACTTTGATACCCTTAAACCAGCGTTCTCCCACCTGTGGTAGCTGTGTCGCTGCTGCTATCTTATCTTCATTAATAACAAACTCAAAACCCCCTATGTACACCATGTCATCCTTCAAATTCATGGCAAACATTTTAGTTACTTCTTCATGATGGCCGTCGAAACTTCTAAAGAATTTCCCCCACCCATTTTTTCCGAAATGCAGAGCTACCTTCTCGTCGGCCTCTATGAGTTCAGAGCCAGAGATTTCATAACAGTTCAGAGGAGCCATAGTTTCCTCCACGCTCTTCTGGCTTCGAACTAAAATGAACGGAGAAGTGAACAAGGAGGGAATAGGTACCCAAACGAATGACATGAGGTGCAGACTTCGCATGCTTTGGATCTGATGGATATGAGATCTCTGAACTTGCCATTTTTAGCCGAATTCTTAGCAATGATAAGTGATGCAACTTAACGTTATAGTATGATGTATACAGGTTTATCCATGATTTTAGCCATGACTAATAGTGATAACCAACCAAATTAGCGAACCAGAGATCTTGTGATTAACGGATCAATATTTCAAACATTGATTACAGATAGCAATCATAATGAACTAGTACATCGAGGTAATTTGGAAATAACTATCAACATATGATGCATTCATACTTTTACAACGGTCGATTTATCAAGAGGTACAAGCCATGTTTTTATGCCAACTCATTGATCCAAGTGACAATCGTTTATCAACTGGACACATGGCCCCTCGTAAACTCAGTCAATTAAGCCTTCTTCTTGTTTAATTGTGATAAGTGGTGGAATACAAGGTAATATAGTGATGAAATCACATATTCTAATGTTATCATGGCTTGATTTTATATCTATGCTATGTATATACAAAGACTTAGTTTTAAACCTTTCAAACATCCTATCAAGGGATATCCAACATTAGATTGATAGGATATTACGTGATGAAACTATTCTGTGTAAAACATTCCTATATAAAATCACTTATTTATTAACTATAATATTTACAAAAATAATAGTAAGGTATTACATGGAATATAAACTTTAAAAGTCACCTTAAGTTCTATGAACTTAGGACTATTAATACCTTACCCTTATCTAGGTTTTAAACAAACACAAGATGTGTTTTATTGATTTTCTCTTGGCATACTATTTCAAATTTCTTAAGTCTCATAAATTTATTTTAATGATTAAAATAATTACATAAAAAATTATGAAATTAACTGACAGTTGTTAATTGCCAAGTTCATGAGCGTGTTTCACCAACTTCCGAAACATCATATCATTCTCCTATGACTGAGAGTACCTTCAGAATCAAAGATTTTGAAGGTACTCTTCTATAATTTTAAATTAGTATATCATAGAAAGAGTTGATCTCTCTTCATCTTATTAAGAAATGAAGAGGTTGTTGCTAGCTGCCAACAAATGGTGACAACTTGGGAGAACCAGTTATCTCTGCTGATACAAAATTATAAAAATGAAATCTTAAAACCTGTTAAAAACAATCAAAAATTCTTTATCCACTTTAAACCATTATTTACTCATATTCATAAGTATAACTCAGAAATATTCCATCTTTTGAAATAGAAATTTGATTAGGAATAAACTTACAAATATCTTAGTGGAAAGAAGTACTTCTTATTAAGGATAACCTATACCATCAGCATAGAATATAGAAATCTAATCCTTTGAAAACTTTCTAGAACCTGTTCCAAAGCATCATAATTTTCTTTTTGTTTGCTTTGCTTTTCTTTTAAAACAATAATTCTGCCTAAAGACTACTATCTGGGTATGGTATCCCAATGTGATAGTATCATTCATGAGAGTTGTCTGAAATAAGCAAGTCGGCTCGTGATGAGACCTCTTGTATTTTAATTTTTTTAAATCAAAAGCCATCACCCTGGTGATCAGAAATGAATTTATTCGAGACAACACTGATGATCATGATTAGGCCAGCCCGTGATGAGACCTCCTATTCCTCAGTCAAAAGTTATGTTTTATTGTAATTTCATCTTTTTAAATTTTCATAAAATGAGAGATCATTACCCAGCATGGTGACCAAATGGTAATGTCAGTCATTAATATCACCAGAAAATGAATCAGCTGGCTCGTGATGAGACCCCTTATCTTTTGGTTTTGAAACCAAAATCCATTATTAGTTTCCTAATAATGTCATACCAGTGATATTTGTGATTCTGATCAGACCGGCTCATTACTGAGACCTTCCATCTCTCACTTTAGCTTTTTATTGACTGGAACAAATGATAGATGGTTCTCACATGATAAAAACATGTCTAAGACTGATGATAGAGATCTGTAAAAGTTTTTCAAAACTACAAGCTTCGAAGAAGACATTTAATAAGCTATCCCCATTTTTAAGAAAATAACAAGATGAAGAATAATCTAAGAAACACTTATAAATAAAAACAATGAAGGTATTTTGCAGATTTAAGAAATTTTGATCATCCTGAACAAATTTTTAAAAGATTTCAGTCTAATATCATAATTTTCAAGCTGATGAGCAAACTGATTTTATTTATTTACATTAATTATAGTTGCTCATTACAGATTTCTGACTGATTGACTGGTTATATACAAAAAATTTTAACAATCTGGAATATTTGATTTTGATAGAAAACTGATTAACATAACAGTATAGTTTATATACAGAAAGATTAATTTATTTACAAACAGCAAGTAAATTATATACACTTTGGACAGAAAATATTAACAGAAATATTTTTTAAGAATCAGTCCATTCACTGGGAATGTTTCGAACTGTCCTTCAAGTGTCTACAATCGAAAGGTGCTTGGGCCTATTTTTTCAGAAATAACAAAGGGACCTAACCATAGTTTCTGAAACTTAGTATGATCTCCCTTATCTTCGTGAGCTTTATCCCATTTCAAAACTAAATCTCCTACCTGAAATTCTCGATCAAAACTGAAAGATTGGTCAAACCATGATTTCACAATCTGTTGACGTTTTGTAAAGTGTTGTTTTGACTTTTCTCTTTCTTCTTCCAGTTTTAGCAATGTGTTAATTCTCTTTTCCATTGCTGGACATTATTCATCTTGAACAGACTGAGCTAACTGTAATGAAGGTAAGAACAGATTTGGTGGTAAAATAGCCTCAGTTCCATATACTAAGAAGAATGGTGAATTACCTATTGCAGCCTTAGGAGTTACTCTGTCTGCCCAAAGGGCCTTGACCAATTCTGTATGCCAGTTATGATGGTGAACTGAAATAGTTCTTCTGAGAATTTTCAATAAATTTTTGTTTGTTGATTCAGCTAGACCATTCCCATGTGGGTGATAGTTAGCTGAATACCTGATTCTTATTCCCTTCTCTAAAGCAAACTGAGTTAACTCAATTGATGAAAAATATGAGGCATTATAAAAAATGAGAGACTCAGGAATACCAAATCTTGTTATGATAAATAATTCTAAAAATAGTATAACCTGATTGGTATTTATAATTTTCAATGGTGCAGCTTCAACCCAATGGGTGAAATAATCGGTTGCAGTTATTATATATTTGTGTTGCATATATGAGGGAGGATTTATTGGACCTACTATATCGATACCCCATTGCTGAAATGGTCTTTCTGCTGAAACAGGTTGTAAAGGAAAAGCAGGTTTTTTCACCCTTCCTGCAGCAAGTTGACACTCTTGACATTTTCTGACAAAGGTATAGGAATCTCGAAACAAGGTGGGCCAATAATAACCAACCCTAAGAATTTTGTGTGCAGTGGTTTCTCCACCAAAATGACCTCCTGCTGGTCCAGAATGTAATTCTCTCAGAATTACTTTTGTTTCATCTTTATCTAGACATCGAAGGTATACTCCATCTGAATTTCTCCGAAAGAGGATATTATTGATTAATAAGTATGGAGCATACTTCAATCTAAGTTTTCTTTTCTTCTTTGGTTCTAAATAATCAGGGGCAGTACCAGTTTCCAAAAGCATCCGTATGTCTTTGTACCAGGAATCTTGAGGTGGTGGATAAAAATAAATCTCCCTGGTAAGTAAAGCTTCATCAATGACAATTTCAGCTTTATCATTAGGTAAATGAGCTGCTTCAGCAACTAATTTACATAGCCCTTGGCCTTTGACTATCATTGAAGGCTTGATTTCTAAGTCATATTCTTGAAGAGCTGTCATCCAAGGTGCCCTTTTTTCACCTAAGTCTTTCTGTATCAACAAATTTCTGACTGAGGAATAAGGGACAATTATTTTTGTTTTAGATTTTAGCAAATAAGGACGAAAATGTTTCACGGCTTTAAAAATTACAAAGGCTTGTTTATCAACTTCATGGTAATTGAGTTCAGCACCTTTGAAATTTGAACTCATGAAAGAAATTGGAACTTCGTTATTCTGCTGATTTAATTGAGTTAGAACTGCTGCATATGAAATATCAGAAGCAAAAGTATATAATATGAAATCTTTATTAAAATCTGGGCTTAGAAGGCTAGGAGCTTCTGAGATTGCTTCTAAAATTTTCTGAAATGACTCTTTTTCATTTTATCCCCAATTAAAAACAACATCTTTCTTAATCATTTTTTACAATGGACGAATGATCTCGAAAAAACTAGGAATGAATCTCCTAACAAAATTAATTTTACCTAGAAACGACTGCATTGCTTTCTTGCTAGAAGGATAGGTTATCTTTGAAATGGCTTGGGTTCTTTTGGGATCAATCATGATTCCATGCTTTGAAACAACACAACCTAATAAGATACCCTATGAAACAACAAATATTGTCTTTTTAGGATTTAAAGATATTCCAAATTTTCTACATCGTTCAAATACTTTTCTAAGATGATTAAAATGATTAGGTCGATGTTTAGAATATACAGTAACATCATCTAAGTAGACAACAACTGTGTGAATCCACGGACCTGGGTAACACTTTTTGGCAAGCGCATTTCGGCAAAAACAGAAAAACGCACCTCGGTCGAGGGCTTGTTAAGCCCCCGACTAAGGTCTTAATATCTCGACCGAGGTTTTATCAAGCCCTCGATCGAGGTCTTATTATCTCGACCGAGGTTTTATGAAGCCCTCGACCGAGGTATTGCGGGCTTTACAAACCCTCTGTCGAGGTATTTAAATACCTCGACTGAGGTATTTAGATACCTCGGTCGAGGTTCATACCTCGGTCGAGGGCTTAAAAAAATAGACTTAGCCCTCATTCAAACAAATGGAAAATTTACTGTGCCTTGCAGAGGTGTAAACCCTGCCATTCCTAGCACATAATTGAGTGGAGTTGATACCGATAGATTCACCAATGAATCTTCTATCCATTGACGTATCATACACGCATTTTGGCATTAATATGATATTTATTTTTTAATTACTTCTAAAACTTATACTTAGAAAACCACACTGCAACTTCGAAGCAGCTCAAAGAAAAATCCACAGAGTTAAAAATACACAGCCAAAAAATTCTTAAAAATGCACACATCACATATCGATGTGTCCTCTTCAAAAGGGTATCTTTGGTTTTTCAATTTTTGAAAAAATAGAAAAAATTCCTTTACGTGGACAAATATGTGTTTAAAACGATGCTGAAATCGAATGTGGTCACTTTCGAAAAATAATAAATAATTGTATAATGCGAAAAAAATTAACAAAAAAATATGCACATCACACTGCATTTTATGTAGATCATGCTCATATATTTTTTTTTTTAAATTATTAATGCAAGATTGAATTACTCTACGTGGAAACGAGCCACTTATTAGCTTCTTCAAATTTTTAAGGTCACATAGGTCATTAAATGAAAAAATTCACACATTAAATGACATCGGAATATTTTTTTTAAAATATCACTATGAAGCCAACATAATATTCTACAATTTGTTTTCTTACTGCAAGTCAAAATTCACATGGCATATATGCGTTTTGAGGGCTTCTATCTAGCACATGAGTAAAAAATCAAGTTTTCATCGCCAAATTTGGCCAAAAAGTGTTACCCATCTTCCTGGAATCACCCAACCGAATGACTGGTTAAGCCTCTAAAAGCAATATCCATTGCCCATTGAAATGTTGCTCCTGCATTGATTAACCCAAAGGGCATCTTGCGGTAAGCATATGTTCCCCATGGAGTTCTAAAAGCAGTTTTCAATTGGTCATCCGGGGAGACCAATATTTGGTTGTATCCTGAAAAACCGTCAAGGAGAGACAGTATCTCAGACCCAGACAACTTTTGAAGAATTTGTTCCATGGGAGGAACAGGGTAATTATCCTTTTCAGAAGCCTTATTTAAATTTCTAAAATCTACACATAATCTAATATCCCTGTTTTTCTTCCTAACTGGAACTAAGTTTGCTACCCATTGAGTATGTCTGATGGGGAAAATAATCTTGGAAGCTAACAATTTATTCAGTTCCTTTTTAATTGTTGGTTCTAATGACGGGTGATATTTCCTTAACTTCTGTTGAAAAGGATTTGAATCTTGTTTAATTGGAATTATATGTTGCATGAATTGGGTATTGAATGTTTTCAGGTCATCATATGTCCAAGAAAAGACATGTTTAAAATCCTTAAACAATTTTATGAAAGCTGTTTTTTCTACAAGATTACAATCTACTCCAAGGTTTATAGTTTGGGGGTTTAGTTCTGTTCCTAAATTGATGATTCCATATCTCATTCGAGATCTGTTTGTTTTACAATTAGGAATAGCCTTAAACTTATCCTGCAGATCAAAAAACTTTTATAATCTTAGTACTGAATTAGGGACTGGTTTTACCTGTTCGAAAGCTTTTTCAATTGAAAAGAAATCATTTATTACCGAAAAATCCCCCAGATTTTTGTCATGAGTGACTTCATCTATCGCTGAATCTTTAAAGGTATCCTCATTTGTCATAAAATTCAGTACATGCGTATCATTGTCAAATACATGCCAATTAAAAATATTATCAGGTATGGAAGGCCTAAAAATCAATTCAACAGAAAAGAAATCTGGTGCAAGATTTTCTGAAGGAATTAACTTTGAGGCTACATTCGCCAACAAATCTGCTTCTTGATTTTGACTTCTAGGAACAGAATTTATGTTAAATGCATCAAAATGTAAGATAAGGTTCCATACCTCTTTCTGATAACTCTGTAAATGTTCAGATAAACAATGAATGGAGTTACGCACCTGTCTGACAATGATCTCGGAATCGCCATAAACAATTAACTCTTTGATGCCCAAATCAATTGCCTTTTTCAAACCTTGTATTAAAGCTTCATATTCAACCATATTGTTTTTACAATTAAATTCCATTCTACAAGCTATGCAGGTTTTATTTCCCTGAGGGTCCACCAGTAGACAACCGGCTCCTGCTCCTTCTTTAGATTTGGCACCATCAAAATATAAAGTCCAAATAGAACTATGCACAATCACCTTGACTTCTATGATATTTACAATATTTACATTATCTACATCATTGATGGTTTCCTTGAGTGAACAGTTAGGAGAAACGGATGTCACATTACAAATTTCAGATTGCTGTTTATTTTCAGATAAGGTAGAATTTTCAGCTTTAAAATTACCAAATCCTAATTCATACATGTAATTCCCCATAGTATAATCTGAAAATAAAACAGGTTCACTAGGATCATGTAATTCTATGACAGTATGTTTCATATACCTTTCTCTATTTATCTTAATCTCATTTGACTTTCCATTCTTAGGTAACCACAATGTTGACCAATTAGTGGCAAAGAAACCATTCAGTTGTTGGGACCAATCCCTACTTAAGAACAGCCCATATGCATCTGGAATATCAGCAACCACAATATCTATAATCTGATAAACGGAAGGGTTGCAAGCAATCCTGACTAAGACATCTTTCATTTCTCTACAACCTTTACATTTTTCCTATCCAGCTGAGTTATTTGAGAATTTGATGGGACAAATTTTCCATTCAATTTCTTGCATACAGATAAAGGCATAACGTTGGAGGATGCTCCAGAATCTACCATGCAGTTATGGACATTCCTATTGAAAATTTCAAAGGTAAGTAAGAATGGAGGTGTGGTTGACTTTGAATTCTTACCTATCAGCGAAGCTTTGTCAGCCGTTGCTTTCCCTTTTTCAGTTGTTGTTGAATCGTTGTTAGAACTATTTGCAACAACATTTTTTTTTGCATTAGGAATAATTGAACTTACTGCAGGATTTATAATATGACTATTAGGCATTGGGTAGATTTGAAGAAGATCGTACATACTAATGTTTGCACGAGTATTCTTTAAATCTTCAATGATATCATATTGTAAATATAATCTGGTAGCATTTTGAATGGTTTGAGTATTTTTGTTTGATTGAGTCTGCTTACCGGACTGAGCTTGTTTATTTGGTTGTGAGTTATTGTTGTCATTATTTGTAGTAGAACTTGAAGCACCGGGAGTGTTTGTAAATGCTCTACTACAAGTATTATATGCATGTTGTCCTGTAGGACGACTTTTAGTCTCATGTTCTTTCACAAGACTATCCCATAAATGACCGTTTACCTGTTGGGATTCTTCTGATTCTTCATCATTTTCTGATTCCTCTTCTTCTTCATTATCATTCATCTCTTGACTAGAATGAGTCTCAGATAAAGATAAAACAACTTGAATTGTATTATAAATCTCTTCATTTGCTGCTATGTCAGGTGGTGCATTCTTATTATTTGCATTAGGGTTTTGTCTAAATTGATTTCTGAAATAGCCATGTTGTCGGGCGTATTTGACTAAGCCCGCAACGGGGGAAAATGACCCAGTCCGGGATCCTTAGAACAGGTTCCAAGCTGTTTTAAGTAGTCGCTCCCGACAAGTTTAAAGGCTCTGTTGGCCTGGGATCCTAAGAGACTAGTTAGTGCTACTGATAGTTAATGTCACTCCTATAATTACAAAAAGTTAACCCAAGTTATAATTTACAAGAACTGAAAACTTGTTAAGCAGGATTATGCCAAAACAATTTACTCTAAAAATAAAACACAAATCTCTACAGAATTCATATACTATACATTCATGTTATATTTATATACAGATGTACAATAATTACATTGAAGAATATACTGAATATATTTAATGGAACGGATCTAACTCAACAAGGTTCATCAGATAGCATGAAAGGAAGAAACAACTAAACTGAGTATAGTTCTAATCTAATATCTATCCTGATCAGGAGCACAATTTAATTAAAACTTGTTATTAACTGATACTGATAAATGCTCTATATATAAACACTTGCAAATGTTTAAAGAAATTCAACCACTGCAAATTTATACAAGCATCATTCCATATAATATGTAACAATAATAACAATTATTAATTGCAGAATATGTTATACCAGCAGAGTTAAAAACAAGAACAGTCGATACTTAATAGATTATCTTTGCACAATCCAGCAAAGGAGATTAAAACAAACATCATAATGTAGGAACAACAAATACCACAAACTGAAGGATATTATAAATCACATAAAAGTTTTAAAACCACAAACGTGAATCAAACATCACCAGTCCAGAACATTGTGACAACTGACAGGTAACTGCCTAGCAGCCCAAACAGTACGAACCAGCAGTTTGGTATTTGCATTCCAAAAGTATCCACCCCTTTGTGATGTCCACTATCAGTCATTTAAATACATTATCATTTTCCCCTAATAGCAACATTAAAGACCAAAAATAAATATCACGATCCCTAGCTAATGTCAAAGGAAAACGACAAGTGGAACATGTCTTTTTTCCTTAAACGCACAATCGCTCATCTAACATGTAGGATCGTAAACAAAACATAGGCACCTGTAAAACCATTCCTCCAATCACCGATTTGTCTCCAGGAATACAGGGATCGCAAAAGTAACTGATATCCTCAAAATCAGGACAAAGGATCTTCACATTGGTACCTGCGATAAGCAAGAATCGTAATAAAAAAATAATGAAAATAATATCAAATAAAATCATCAATGAATAATCTTAAAATCATGAAATACCTGAATCTGATCCACAAAACAAGATATCAACACATCCTATAGATTAACCGGGGCGTTGAAAACCTGAATATTTACTCCACTAGACTGGCTTGGTGAAGGTGCTTTAAACTGAATCAAGGCAATCTGAGCATTAAGCTCGCGCAATTTTTCTTCATTTCTTTCATTTTCATTCTGCAACTTAAGAAGATGTCTTATAACTTTATTTTTATGATTTCTTAAGCGCAAGAGATGCTTATCGCTTGCAACGATCTTTTCCTTCAAACCTCGATTATCGATTGACAGCAGATCTCTACTCACCACTATTTCATTCATTTTTTCTTCCATCCTGCAAACTTTATCTAGCAGGCAATTAACAAACATGGGATGGATAGTTTCACCAATTCCACGTGAAGAAGCTGAAGTCGTTTTCACAGATTTTTCATTGACGACTGAATCAATCATACAATCAACAGGGACCTCTGGGATCTTCTTGTTCACTGTTGGTGGAATTTTACATTCAGGCGCGATATGAACATGGGGTCGAACAGGCTGAACTTCTACAGATAAGGAGGGATTTTCAGAAATCTCCTCGACAGTTAAAGGGTGACTTTTCCCAACTGGATCGGTCATCGAATCATGATGAGTTACATCATCGTTCACAGGGGGAGGGCCTGTAATCTCCTCATCGTCGATTATGACTGTTTCAACAGGGATCTCATCATTCACAGGCTTTTTCATGGTTCTGGCCTTAGCCATACTCCGAGTCAATCTTCTACTTAACTTAGACATGGGTACATTTCCCCTGCGACCACCAACCTTGTCATTATTGTTTGATGGCGTGACAGGTGACAAACCTGAACCTTCTTTACCACGACTAGGACGTAAAAAAGCATGACGAACACTATCCAGATTAACCACTGGTACTTGAGAGGCTTCCACATTCTTAGGACTAGGGTTTGATGTAGGTTTATTCGACGAAGCCGAACCCAAAACCCTATGCTTACCACAGTCGTCGGGGTTATCAAACATACAATGGCAAAATTTCGAAAAGCCATTAACTTCTATAAATTGCTCCCAAGAACGACCTGCTTTTATCAGTTCATTCTCAACCAAAATGCGGACCAGCCCATGGTGAAATAAACTATGGCTTAAGTGTTTTGGTCCTTTCTTTATAGCATTCGACATTTTAAACAAGCTGTGGAGAAGATAATAAGGGAGATTAATCGGAAACCCTATGAAAACTGCCATCAGACGAAGGTGGTACACATAAGCAGACGACAATCGACCCTCACAGGTAATATATCTATGAATTAAATCGAGTACAGGTCTCCATTCTTTGCGAAAATACTTACGTGCAACACCGGCGCGAAAAGAAACCTCTTGTGCTGGGTTTTTGAGCAAACTCCTCCATTCCGTGATATCCATCCTCTGATACTTAAACCATTTCTGCCCTGACAAAGGAAGGTCGGTCGCATGCGCAATTGACCTCTCGTCGACCCGAAAACATAAATCACCTACTTCGGCCTGGTAGTTTACCAAGGACATGGCGAAAACCCTAGTGACCTCTGGGTTTGAATCGGAAAATTTCTCCAGAAACTGTAACCACCCCACATCCTCAATCTTTCGCAAAAGATCAGGATTTGCGTCCAAGAGGGTTAATTCATGAGGCTCGACTCTAACGATAGGAGCCATCCCTGTCAACTTGCCAATATAACAATGCGCAAGGCAAACCTGCCACCACTGAATCAGCGACAGAAGAGCAGACCAAGAGCACTTAGACCCAAAACCTGGCAACAGTAAACAATACAGGGAAAAAGCTATATTTGGACGCAGGTGAAACCCCTGTAAGCTCGTCATAGTCGGAGCCATCATAGTTCGAAATGGCGAGCAAGAACAACGGCCGAAGTGTTAAAACCTGATTCTATCATAATCCTGATCTGAATTAAATGACGAGGGTGACTCAAGTGTACACATAAGAGGTGTCCCAGTGATGAAGCGCCACGACTAGGATCACGTACCAGCACTGATATGTGAACGTCAGGGAGGTACGAGTGTCATCATAACACTGTAAATCCACAATGAATGCGACTCGTGCCACAGATTTTCCATACAACGCGTTCGGCTCTCTCTCCAAAGGTGACAAATCGAAATATAACCCACACTATACCTTTGGCAATTATCCCATAGGAAATCATGCAATTCATGCTTAATAACATTAGGACAAGGCATACGAATGACATATCTATGTCTCGTTAAGGTTCGACCTACGTTAATCACCATTACCTTGTTCTTGTATGAAAATCGTGAAACATGATCGAAATGATAAATTCTTAACCATGGAATAGAGCATGATCAACGTAGTGTTTGATAGAGCCTGCACAGGTAAGCTTACATGATCAAACATAATAACCACGAGTCCTCATGTATCAATGACCCTAGTGATAATGCATTCAAACCAATAACTCAAAAATTGATATTATTGATCCAAAGTGATTTGCAAAGTTTATTCAACAAATATAGAATTTCAATAAATCGGTAGCTAAGGAAAAATGGACCATTCAGTAGCTAAGTTTATCCCTTCTAAACTTTAGACATTTCAGCAAACAAAATGGGATTTTGTTTGCTGCAATAATGATTTTAGAAGGCTGTTGGGCAGGTGCACAACAAATGGCGACTAGCTGGATGAAACAGTTATCTCTGCGTATTTACCTAAAATCATGCAAGCAAAGCAATTCAGTCCTTAACATCAGTCATTATATAGACAACACTGCTTTAACATCTCAACCAGATTCAAAGACTTCATAATCATAAACATTACCAGCAGATTACAAGTTCAGAAATTTATTTGACAATAATCAGATTTCCGACAAAATTCAGTCCAGGAGAGAAGAACAGTGGATGATTCAGTCTTAAAAGATAAATTCTCAATACCATAAGCATGGCCCTGCTGCCAGCCGGCGTTCATAGCCGCGGCAGGGTTACTTCAAAACCCGCAAAATACCAGTATCCAACCTGCTAGTGAAACGTTTACCATTCTGGGCAACATAAACTGTTACAATTATTTTCTTTTGTCTCTTGTGTATTTCTTCAGTCATGAAGGCCATGATTCAGGCTTGGTAACCTGATGATAATCATGTCAGTCACTGGTCTACATATCAGTAAAATGAACCGGCTCGTGATGAGACCTTTCACCCCTCAGAGTTTTATGACTAAGGGTCATTTCCCAGGCTTGGTAACCGGAGACGACAATGCTACTGGATGTAAACTTATGAACCTGAACAGACCGGCTCGTCACGAGACCTTCTGTCCTTCAGACGCCTTTGAAAAATTTTCCAGTCTATCATTACCCAGAACGTAATTAAAGTTAATCTCCAAAGGAAATTACTTAGCAGGTAGGGAGGCGATTCTGCTCCTCTCTACGAGGGGGAATGGCGTAAGAGATAAAACAGATGACCTTACCAAAAAATGCTTTAATCTCCTTAGGCTGAATTTTGCAGATACTGATATGCGGAATTAGAATGCATTAAAGGTTACTGGTAACATCCAGGACTATGGAATTCCCTCTCTGTGTGAAAAGTAAAACAGAATGACCTTTTTCAGAGAGATAATACCTTGATGCATGATTCTCAGATCAATTTCAAAAATTAAATTCAGTCATCAGCTTTGGATTTTGGTGAACATACCAAGTTCGGACCACAAAAGCAAAGCAGAAAAATAAAAATAAAAATATACACAAACCAAAAACAAATAAAATCATTCAAACAAGCACTGCACACCAATAATATATACAGGATGACCCCTTGAGGAGGATCAATAGAAGTATTTCTTGATTAAGTGACCATTCATCGGAAGGTCATCAATCTCACCTTCCAGTGTTTGAAGCCTGAAAGTGCTGGGACCAAGCTTTTCTGTAATAATGAATGGTCCTAGCCACAAACGCTGAAACTTTGTATGTTTTCCCTTATCTTCATGTTCCTTATCCCATCTCAAGACTAAATCACCCACTTCCAGCTCTCGATTGACTGATTTCTTAAGGTCAAACCAACATTTCACAGTCTGCTGATGTTTGTCAAATTTTTTCCTAGCCTTTTCCCTATCTTCTTCAAGTTTCTGTAACGTGTTAATTCGATGCTCCATGGCAGAACAGGGTATTTCCTGTACTGATTGAGCAAGTTGTAAGGAAGGCAGGAATAGATGAGGGGGTAAAATGGCCTCCTTGCCATATACTAGGAAGAATGGAGAATTTCCTATAGCAGCTTTAGGGGTTACCCTGTCAGCCCACAAAGCGTTTGACAAGGCGGTATGCCAATCTCTGTGATGGTTAGCTACCGTACGTTTAAGGATCTTGATCAAATTCTTATTTGACGATTCTGCCAGCCCATTACCTTGGGGGTAATAGTTGGCAGAATACTTTAACTTTATTCCTTTTTCTAATGCGTACTCAGTCAATTTAAGGGAGGAAAAATAAGTAGCATTATCAAATATTAAAGACTCAGGCACGCCGAATCTAGTAATGATAAAGGAATCAAGGAAAGCTATCACCTGATCTGAATTTACTATCCGTAACGGGACGGCTTCAACCCATCGGGTGAAATAGTTTGTGGCTGTAACAATGTATTTATGTTGCTGCGAAGAAGCTGGAGTGATAGGGCCTACAATATCGAGACCCCATTGCTGAAATGGAACCTCAATGAAAACTGGTTGGAGGGGTAATGCTGCCTTTTTTAGTCTGCCCCCTGTCCTTTGACACTTCTGGTACTTCCTAACGAAAGCATATGCATCCTTAAATAATGTGGGCCAGTAGTATCCAGCTTTAAGTATCTTATGGGCAGTAGTTTCACCGCTGAAATGTCCTCCCGCTAGACCTGCATGCAATTGAGATAACACGTCATCAGCTTCATTCTTTTCTAGACATCGAAGGAATACACCTTCAAAATTCTTTCTAAACAGAATATTATCAATGAGCTGATAAGGTGCATATTTCAATCTTAGAGCCCTCTTATGACGTGGGTCTAAATTTTTAGGAGCAGTCCCATGTAGTAAGAAGAACTTAATATCCTTATACCAAGATTCAGGAGGAGTAACGGTAAGAAAAACTTCCCTTTCAAATAAGGAAGGGTTGCTGAAAAAATGCAGATCTGATTCAGCACTGTCCGCAGAGCCAGCTGCGAGCTTACAGAGACCTTGTCCCCTGACAATCTTCAATGGTTTTATTTCCAGGTCATATTCCTGAAGTGAGGTGACCCAATGTGCTCGTTTTTCACCAAGATCCTTCTGTACCAAAATATTTCTCACTGCAGAATATGGTACAACGACCTTGGTGTGGGACTTCAGTAAGTATGGCCTGAAATGTTTAACAGCTTTGAAAACAGCAAAAGCTTGCTTGTCCACTTCCGGGTAATTCAGTTCTGCACCATTTAGACCAGAACTAGTGAAAGCAATAGGAGCCTCGTTATTTTCTCGATTTTTCTATGTCAGCACAGCAGCATAAGACAAATCAGAAGCAAAAGTATATAAAATGAATGGTTTTGAAAAATCTGGGCTAGTGAGAGTGGGGGCTTCAGCGATAGCTTTTAAAATGTCACGAAAAGATTGTTTTTCATCAGCATTCCATTTAAACTCAGCATCTTTTCTAATCATCTTCTGTAATGGCCTAACGATTTCTGTGTAGCCAGGAATGAATCTAGAAACAAAATTTATTTTTCCAAGAAAGGACTGCATAGACTTTTTCGAGTGAGGCATCGGAATCAGAGATATGGCGTGAGTACGTTCCGGGTCAATATTAATGCCCTATTTAGACACAACAAAACCCAGCAATTTAACTTCGGTGACTGAAAAGATAGATTTCTTAGGATTTAGCGAAATCCCGTACTTCCTGCAGCGCTCGAACACTCGCCTGAGATGGGTTAAATGATCAGTTCTCTCTTTAGAAAAAATAGTAACATCATCAAGATAAATCACAACAAACTTACCAATCAGCCCTCTGAAAGCGATATCCATCGCTCTCTGGAATGTTGCACCAGCATTTATAAGACCAAAAGGCATCTTTCTGTAAGCGTAGGTTCCCCATGGTGTCCTAAAAGTCGTTTTCAATTGGTCAGCTTTGGATACCAACACTTGGTTGTATCCTGAAAATCCGTCCAATAGCAAAAACATCTCAGATCCAGAGACTTGTTGCAGGATTTTCTCCATTGTAGGAACAGGATAATTGTCCTTATCAGAAACCTTGTTCAGGTTTCGAAAGTCGACACACAATCTAATATCACCGTTTTTTTTTCTTACAGGTACCAGATTTGCTACCCATTGGGCATGCCGAACAGGGAAAATTATCCTAGCGGCAAGGATTTTATTTAGCTCCTTCTTGACAGCTGGTTCTAG